>PVKM010021023.1:0-22910 GCA_004027735.1 Carollia perspicillata
GATAATGTTGTAACAGCTGTGTGTGGTGTCAGGTGGGCATGAGACTTACTGGGGAGATCACTTCATAAGTTATATAAATGTCTAATCTCTATGTTGTACACCTGAAACTAACATAATATTGTATGTCAACTGTAATTAAAAATGAACAGTATACTGTATTAATATTACTTTACATACTTTAGAGAAAGTTTTTATGTAATTTCTGAAAAGATGACCAAGCAGATTTAACTAGAATCTTATGGTGACATCAGGTGATGATCCCCAAATTAAACACTTACAAAGAAATGCTATCGCTATGTGTGTGAAGGGAAACTGTGTGTAATACATGTTCTGTCCTGGAGTCTCAGCCTAGTAGAAGGTGAAGGTTTGGGCCCACTGGGATAGACGAGCACTCAAATATTGGTAATTCAGTCTAGTTTAAGTTTAAATTTCAGATCTCATTAAGTTCTAAGATTTTAACTTCATGATTTTCTAAGGCAAAATTCTAATTGAAATATTTGAGACATAAGAAAACAGATATTGTGGAAAGGGGTGGAAAATTTAACAAGCAATCCAGAATATGCTATCATATCTTTAGTCAGATTCTTTATATTTACTGGAGTACATGAAAGACATTTGCTCATATAGCTTACTAGGACCCTCTTTCCTTATCCATCCATCCTCTCTGCAACCTGATGTATGTTTATTCTATATAGATTTTCTGAAAACCAAAATCCAGTATTTGTATTAGTTCGTTTATTTGTTAATTTGTTGAATGCCCGTTTTATGCTGGGTAATACAAGTTACTAGATACAGATAACAGCAGTTACTTGACCTACAAATGTGCTTTTGAAACATTTGAGATAAATCCACATTAATGGTTTGTAGCAGGAAATGTAGGGATGACTGATACCTTTTACTTAGTAGTTCAACTCCCTGCACCATGCCCTTGGATGATATAAAGAACTTTTTGTCCTGTTGAGTCCAGACATAGCCTTAGAACTGTTCACAAAACAATGCCCCAAGCAGTCATTGTCAATTGATTAGAGCTGTCACATGAGATGAAATCTATTTGTCATTATTAGGCAGATGAATGGTATTACCCTGTTGGAGAGAAAGTAGGCAGAATGTAGCAATAGCTCATCCTGAAAGCAATATTAAACTGATATGACAGTACATGGAATAAAGTACAAACCTTGAGATGTAAGTTTTATTTGATTTTTACCTTTCAAGTGATTGATTAATTTTCCAATAATCTTGTTAAATACTCTGTGAACCACTTAATTGGTTTAGATATAGTTACAGCCCCCTATGTGGAACTCAGATTTGTCATTGCTATTGTTTTTTAAGGGTTCTTTTATTGCTTGTTGTATTTTTGTTTCTTATGTTGTTGTTATTTTTCTCTTTCACATTTCAAGGTTTATAGACCAAGTTTTCAATAGTTTAAATATATTTAAATCTGTAAGGGAAGACTACACTTTTTAATGGTTCCAAAAGTAAGGTAAGCATGGCCAATGTTGTTTCCTGCACATGAAGAGGTGTAAGTAAATACCGATTGTATTCAGGATATATGATCCTATGAGCACTCCTCCTCTGAAGTGTGTGTCTGTAATGAGATAACACAAAAAGGGGGTTGTACATGGTGTCTGGCCATCACTGTGGTTATGGGTATTCCATTACACTGCTCTAAATCTTGTATTAAGACCACCAATGTGCATGGAATTAATTAGTGTATTTTAATTCCTGAGCATATTAGATGTAGACATGTGTTTTTCTTTGTTTTCCTGATAGAAACATATGGGCTACTTTAAGCTATATAATGTTAAGTAAAACAGGGTGAAACAGACACAATACTTATACAATAATGGACCATGAGAATAACTGACCTTGAGATTTTAAGCAGATCATTAAAAATGTGCTGGACCTCCCTAGCCCATGGCAATTGGGAAAATGGGTCCAGGAATTTTTTTTTAGAATGTAAGATACTGAGAAACAGATTAAAAGACATATAGTTTCATAAGGGAAACATTGAGAAGAAAGTTCCTGTGGGGTGTATGTCATTTTAAGAGTGGGGGGGTTGAGGGTAATATTAACACATAAAATGAGATCTATGGACAAACCTTCTTGAATCTCATTGACCCAGATCGATTAGATTGGTCCATCCCTGAACCAGTCTGTGACAGGGTAAACTGCCATGAGTCATTTAGATTAATTTAATTATAGGACAGAATAGGAATGTTGGGAAGTCAGTCACAATGTCCACTGCTGTCCTCGCAGAGTTAAAAACTCAGACTCTGTGCTATTGAGAGGGCCACACCTAGGTCAAACATAAGTTTTCTTTGTTGAAGACACAAAAATTTATTAGGGAAAGACCATGACTAGGTAATCTTTTGAAATTTTTAAAATCAAATTATACTAATTTTGTTAATGTTCTTTCTCTACTGGCAAGATATACAAATATACTGTACTTAGTTGATTACCACACTGTGAATTGTAAACTAGAGTTTTTTTTTATTTAACATCTTAATGATATTCACAAACCATTTTGACCATTTATTTAAATGACACTCTCCAAATATGCTAATAATTAAAGTGTGGCAGATTAAAGATGGCCACCGATATTTTGATTCTGCATTTATACAGAAGAGTGGTTTACGCCCTGCTCCCTTGTCTTGATTCTGAGAGGTCTCTGTGACTGTTCTGAAGAGTCAGACTCAGCAGAAATGGTGCAGTGCCAGTTCTCGGGTCCAGGCCTTCAGAGACTGGCAGCTTCCTCTCTTAGAAGGCTCGTATTGAGAATAATCCCTGTCAGAACACAGCTGCCATGCTGGAAGACTCCTTGGCCACATGGAAAGACTACATATTGGTGCTCCAATAATCAGCCCCAGATAAGAACCTAGCCAAAATCCAGCATCAACTGCCAGTCACATAAGAGATATTTTGCACTATCATCTCAGTCTGAAAGTGACTTAAAATGACTGCAGAAGCAGCGTACATCTTTCTCTAACTGCATTACAGACCCCAAGTAAGAGCCGCCCAGTTTAGCTGAGTCATCTTACAGAATTATGTGAGATAACAAGTTATTATTATAAGCCATGGTGTCCTGCATTTTTTAAAATTATACAACAGGAGAAGGTCAGAGCTTCAGCTAAAGTTTCATTAAATCAAATTTGTTCTTTCCTCAACTTTAGGTAAGTAGAATAATATCTTTATTTAACAATATTTGGTCATGATTGCAACGTTGATATTCCAGTAATTAGAACAGCAAAATGATGATAACATAGGAGCATATTCTTATTTAGATACTTAAAAGGACATTGCAGAGATGAAGAGAAATGACTGCCAGATTCTGCCTCCCTCTTGCCTTTTCCCCTCCCCCAAACACACAGATATACTCAGCCAGGAAACTAAAGGCAATGGAATGTAACTGGCACTGGTAATGCTGATATATTCTTTCTTGTGCCAAAACAGTGTCTTGGCTATATCCACAGCACTGTTGCCCAAACAGAGGATCTTCTGTTTTAGGGCTGAGCATGGCAAGGATTCCAGTCTTTTGCCTTCTTCTTTTACCATTTAAATTAGTAGAAAACATTTCCATATTTTGCTTTCTAAAGAATTTTGCATAAAAGGAAATCATACCTGTATTTTCAACTTATGTGAAATAATTGATCCTTGAAATGCTTGCTGCAATTGGCAGTTACATATCATTCTAGAATACTGTATTTGATTGCCTTGGGCTTCTTACTGAAATGCTCATTGTTTTCATTAATGCCTTCACCCTTTGGGGCCTTGTTTTCTTCTCAATGGTGTTTAGAACACTAATGCATCATGTGCTAAAATCATAGCCCTTGGTGCTCAGAAGCATAAAGCAGAAATAACAGGCTGAGTCAGTAGCGATTTTGGAAAACACAGTCTGCTTAGACAGAAGTCTAGGAGAGAAAATTGGCAAGGGATGAAGAAATCAGACAGCTTCATGGAGAGTGTCTCAGTGGGAAAACCACCGAGGAAACACATAAGAGTTGAAAGCAGATGATGGCAGGGTCTATTTTTCCATGGAGATATTTGAGAGGAAGTTTGATGCCCGTCTGTGTGGAGTACTCTAAATGAAGTCTGCCTAGATGTGGAAGGATACACTTCATCTTTGGAGATCCCTCTCAGCTCTATTATTCTTTGAATTGTGAACCAAGTAATTTTTCCCCTGCAATTCTGCTAGCAGGAATCGAAAATATGTTCTATTCACACAGGCTAATGAAAATTAGACTTCTATCTGGTTCATTTTTGTTGAAGCTTCATCTATATTTACTAATAGACCTTATTCAATGCCTGTCACATCTGATTTTAATTTCACCTCAATTCAAATCCACTGAATGGGAATTTCAGTCAACTTGAAGTAAATTGACATAAATACAAAGGAGGAAAAGACCCCTGATAATATTAACATACAGCACTGATAATATTAACATATTCTATTACTAGCTTCAAGTGTGGTGAGGTATGTCCAGAGAGAGTAGGCAAAAGGAAAATTTAATAGGAAGCCTAACTCAAGTCTTATACTTTTACAGGGCAGATATACTTTTATGTGGCGTAAAATGTTCAGTGTTGTCAATTACATGGGACTTTGAGTAACACAATAGGTATATATTTACATCAGTTTACATTAAATGCAGAAACAATTTTTATACTTTTATAGAACTGAATAAAAGGAATTCTGAGGTGACAGAAGTGGCATGGATTTGGCTTCAGATAAAACTATCTCCTAATTTTGGCTGTCTTACTTTCTACTTGTTTGAACTTGATCAAGTGACATTTCTCAATGTATGGAAATGATTATTTTATTGTCATCTTTTTCCTCTTCATCACTAGTACTATAACTTCTACTTTATATTTAGTGCAAAGCCTATGACTATGAACAAAGATTCTGGGATTATCTTAAATAAATATTTTGAATTTTTAATAAGCAGAGATTGAGAATCTCATTTTTGCCCTGACCAGTGTGGCTGAGTTGGGCATCATCACGCAGAGCTAAAGGTCGCCAGTTTGATTCCCAGTCAGGGCACATGCCTAGCTTGTGGGTTTGGTCCTTGTTTGGGGCTTGTTTTTCTCTCACATTGATGTTTCTCTTCTTTCCCCCTCTTTCTCCCTCCCTGCCACTCTCTCTAAAATATACATAAATAAAATATTTTTCTAAAATATAATATTTAACGTTGAACAAAACTGAATTGTCATATTCATTATTCTTAATAATTCACAGTAACTTGTTCAGAGTCATAAAAGTGCAACATAATCAATTTTGTATTACTTTTGTGTTTTAGTTAATCCTAATACAGATTTATCAGCCTAATAATTCCATAAGTATACTCAGTGATAAGTATATATTTGTCACTAGTTTTCTAGTCTAGATTAGAATGTAATCTATCATTTTGACATATGACTCTCTGTAGATGGTTTAAATTACAGAAGACTTTTACCAAAACTTCATCTTTTCAATTGAGTTATTATCTCCTTTATAACAGGAACCATGTCTGATAGTCTCTCATCACTCTTCAGGCTGCATAAGAATGGATTAAGCACAAGATTAGTGATTAATAAATACTTTATGATTTATTGTAACAAGGATATAAGACTGATAATTTTCATTCTTTTCTCACTGAAACTAAGACTCCATAACTCTAGAAAAGACTGATCATTCATCCTTTAATTCATTGCAATGTATGTTAGCACTGATTAGAAATGGATGTAAAATTTAGTAGTCGTGATAAAGAAAGGTAGGAAAAAGCAAGGTTTTCATTATGGGGAAAATATGTTTATATATAATGCTTTATGAAAAGATATGTTTAATTTGAAGAGGCAAAATTCTTTGGCCAGATCATTTCTGTTGGAGTAACTTTGACACTGAGAAAATATCTCCATTTAATTTTGTCAGCCTAAAACTAACTCTAAGGAAAAACACTCTCAACAAGAATTCTCAGACCTAAATATGAATCAGAATTCATGGAATTACACTATGAGTGAAATACATTTGTTTTTAATCACATGAATGAAAATTATACAAATATAACTATGTTGTATTGTTTCATATTTTCTTGAGGTTGTTATATAGATGAGTTTATATTATAGATATTGCTTTGCCATTTACTTTTTGACTTCATAATATTTCTTGAAAATATTTCTATGTAGATATATAGAGATATACCTTCATTTTCTTTTCCTAATTATAAAGTTCATATTGTAAAATTTAATAATCTTAAAGTAGGACAATGTAACTTTACAGGCGAAAGTGCCTGTGAAAGCAACCCATCAAGTGGGTCAATGTTAAAGCATCATTGACAGCTCACATAGCACTATCATACCTCTCTGTGAGCGCACTCCACAAGTACCGTTCTGACTTTGGTCATCATTATTTATTTTGCCCGCTTTTAAAAATGGATTCATAACACAGGAACACTCTGTGTTTCAACATTTTTGTTCAGCATTATTTTGTTCAGCATTATCCATATCATTTTTTGTTCAGCTTAATTTTTGAGATTTACCCATACTATTATGAGTAGCATTTAAAAACTGTTACTCTAATATTTCTTTATGTGAACATGTAACCACATATTATACATTGTATTGTTGATGGATGTTTCTGTTGCTTATTCTTTTTAGCCATTACACATAAGGCTACTGTGAATATCCCTGCACTGTCATTCCTCAGTATCTGCAGGAGAGTGGGTCCAGGAGATGCTCAAGTCCCTTACAGGAAATGGTACAGTATTTGCATATAACTGATATTTGCATATAGACTACAGAAGGGTATACTGACCCATCACTTCATCTGAGTGGATTCCATAGTGCTTAGTGCATGATACATTCACATTTTGCTTTTTGGTACTTTCTGGGATGTCTCTTTCAAATACTTTGGTCTGAGTTTGGTAGAATCTACAGATGCAAAACCTGCAGATAGGAAGGGCCAACTCAAAGTGTTCTCAGAGGAAAAAAAGTACTCATTTTGTTTGACATTTACTTAGCAGTGGAATTAGTAGGCTATTAGGTAAACATGTTTTTAGCTTTAGGAGAGACCAAAAATGTTTTCCAAAGCAGTTGTACTAATTTATACTCTATTAGTAGCTGATGCAAGTTCCAGTGGCTCATTAAACACAGTGTTTTCAGTTTTTGTTTTCTTTTAATATAATTTTTGGTCAAGGAAACGCATATACATTTTTATTTTATTTTTTGTTATTTTTGTTCAGTTACAGTTGTCACAGCTTTTCCCCGTTGCTCCCCCCTTCCCCATTCCCCTGCCACTCCTACAATCAGCCACCTCACATTATCCAGTTTTTGTTTTAAGTATTGTCATTCTAGTGAGAGCGTGAGAATATAATAATGTTTTTCATGCCTTTGATTTTAATTTCCCTGAAGTCTTATAATGTTGATTACCTTTTCCTTCTTATAGTATCTATTTGGAAATCTTTTTTTGTAAAGTGCTTTTTTCCAATCTTTTGTCTTTTCTTTAAATTGCTGTCTATTATTTTCTTAAAGGTTTCTGAGAGATCAGCAAACATTTCGAGTCCTTCTTAGATGTATATGCAAATATGTCCTTCATCTCAATTTGCTTTATAATAATCTCTTACTGTGCTAGCATTATTTTTTAAAAAGATTTTATTTATTTATTTTTTAGAAAGAAGAAGAAACAGAGGGAAAGAAACATCAAAGTCTGGTTATATCTCGTGCGCCCCCTATGGTGTACCTGGCCCACAACCCAGGCATGTACCCTGACTGGGAATCAAACCAGTGACCCTTTGGTTCTCAGGCTGGCACTCAATCCACTGAAGTACACCAGCCAGGGCTGAACTAGCATTCTTTTCACCTCCTCCTCTCCTCCCCCTTCTTCTTCTTTTCCTCCTCCTCCTCCTCCTTAATTTCCCAGAGTACATTTATTCTGAATAACATCTGGGAAAGTTGCTTTTGACAGCTGAGGAGAACAGAGAAGACACTTAGGGTCTCATTTTTCTTCTTCCTAGGTAATCTTTTTGAGTGTTCCTGTTAGTAATAATTGATTCTTAGGTAGGTTTTGTGGCATTTTTTGCCCATTTTACCTATTATTTTTCAAATAAGAAAAACATAAAAAAATAATGATCCAAGTTCCGAAGATGAAGCTGGAAGCCACCTGCCTTTTTACAATAGCATTCTTTTCTAATGAAGAATTTCCTTTTTCCCTCCCCCTGCATTTAATTTGTTATATCCATATGGTCTTTTCCTTCTTCCTTTTTAGTTCAGTGTGTTGAAAGTAGAATATTATCGTTGCTATACTTTATGGTGCTTAAAGTGTCCCATGTGGGTCAGTGGTTATACATTGAGTCTTCGGAAAATCCCCATTAAGTTTTGGCATTTTCTTGCTTTCTGGAACAAGACATTTTGGGTACATCTCATACTTAATCTAGTCTTGGAATCAGCTAATTCTTGAAGGAACACTGCTTTATTTTGGAAGAGAATGGTAGTTAGCAACCAAATCTGGGTCCTGTATATGCTGCCCATAGATACTGGTGCAGCATATGTTTCTTGGTCCTTACAGTGGATTTTTTTTCTTAAATCAATAACTATGTGTGGCATCAGATGGGTACTAGATTTATTGGGGTGATCGCTTTGTAAGTTATATTAATGTGTAATCATTGGGTTATATACCTCAAACGAATATATTAGGGTACTTCAACTCTAATTGAAAATAAAAAGTATTAAAAACAAGAAATAAAATAATAAAAAAATATTTTAAAAATTCATTCTCCTTCTTCCATTCAAATCCAGTGCTACAGGGCTCATCTCACCTCCCTCCAGTCAGGGCACATATAAGAATCAGCCATTGAATGGATGGTTAAATAGAACAATAAATCTCTCTCTTTCTCTCTCTCTGCGCCTCTCTCTACTCCCCCTCCTCCTCTCCCCCTTCCTCTCTTTCCCTATAAAATCAATAAATAAAAAAATAAATACAGAAAAACAAAATGAGAAATAAAAAATAAGAAAACATAAGAAAGCAGGGGCATCAGCAGTTGCACATTGTTCAAGTAACAGACTTCACAGGTTTAGTCCTGCTAGGAACCCTGTACAAAATGCATGGAGCAGCTTTCAAGGAGTCTGAAAAATAACTAGACCAGGCAGTTTGAGAGAGAAGACCAAAACAGAAATTACCACTGCCCTGGTGGTGAGATTGCTATTTTTTTCTTCAGTATTTCTGGCTGATGCAGAAGTGGATACTGGGTAGCATACAGAGAGGACTCAGGGAAAAGTTTTCAATGAGGAGCCCTCATAACACTCAGGCAGACAAGTCTCTCCCCATTTTTTCCTCTTTCCCCTCCACTGCCACGTGTCCCAGGTTGTTCCATAACAGCAACGGGAACCTGGAGAACCTGAAACTCTAAAAGATGAGTATCTTCTCCAATTGCTGGGTCTGTGTCCTAAGGATAGTGGGATCGATCCCCATTGCTTTTTATTTATTTCTTATTTTTTAATCCTCATCCAAGGATATGTTTATTGATTTGGGAGAGAGAGAAAGGGAAAGAGAAAGAGGGAGAAACATCCAAGTGAGAACTATTGATCAGTTGCCTCCTGTATGACCCCCAACCAGGGATGGAATCCGCAACCTTGGTATGTGCCCTCACCAGCAATTGAACATGTGACCTTTTTGGGGTATGGAATGATGCTCCAACCAACTGAGCCACACAGCCAGGCCAAGCCCCATTGCTTTTACTTATGTTTCTCCCTCTTTTACCACTACTTGACTTGCATTTTTAGTCCTGTAATAATACCATTTATTATTAAAATGTAGCCTAACTTTTCCTCTTTTCTTTTAGTAAAGTAAATCATAAAAATATAAGGCATACACCATATTATTCTATTTATACAAAGTTCAAAACAGGCAAGTATTTAGGGAAGCATTTGTGGGTAATAAAACTAAAGAAAGTTAAGGCACTAAATACCTTACAAATTATGACAGAGCTTAGTGGGCAAAGATAGGCTCATCATTGGTCATCATGAGCTCCATCAAAGGTGAAAACAAGTGAGTAGCTCCAGGGGCCTGGAGTAGCCCCTAAACTGTATGTCTAATGGATACTCAGAGCTGGAAACACAGATAATGTTTGTCTTCTATGCATGGTGTTATAACACACTGTATAGCAGAAACTTAATATTGAATCTATAATATCATATCTGTGGAGAGACTAAAACTCCTTCCTCTACACTGTACTTAATAGTATTAAAGTGTTTTATTCACATGAAGTAATTTTTCTTCATCCTATGATCTTCTAGAAGTTTAAAATGCCACCCTGTTCTAGTTTCTATGTGCAGCTATTACCTTTGTAAATATTGAAATCACCACACTGTATATTGACTTTCAGTTTATAATACATTTTCAGTAAGGCTTTTCAAATTGAATCATTATGCCTTAGCTTCTCAGCACATGTTATATTACTCTGAGCACCGAGTTCTTAGACCCAGTTCTCAGTTTCACTGTTTGGTGAGGCACTGAGTAGTATTCTGTGTGGGCTCCTAAGAGTTCTCACTGTCTATCATTACCTTCTGATTCTTTAGTGCCCCTCTTAGATGTCAAATTTATAAAAGGAATCTAATGATAGCTATCACTTATCAAGAGCTTAATATAATATCTAATAATGCTTACAATAAAACAAATGGGGTCAATATTTAACATATTAAGAAACTGAGATTCAAAAAAATTGAATAGCTCAGCCAAGGTCAGAGAGATGATGGGATGTGACTTGTCTGTCATTTGCCTGAATCATTCATTCAGTCATTGCCTATTATTGGCCAGCTCTCATGCCAGGTGTTTGTGACGCACTGGCAATGGGCGATGGCAGAGTCCCTTCCCTCATGGAGCAGGCAGCAATATAAAGATTAATAAATAAACAAAATCCAAATAAATCCATAACTGCAAACTCCATTATATGCTACAGAAATATGCAGTGAATGAAATCATCTGTGGTAGAGACTGCTTTTTGACTTGTACAGAGACAAACGTGACTAGAATAACCCTTGGCATTATTGTGCAATAGAACCCCGTGTTGGGACAGTGGTGCAGCACCTGTTGACATGGGACAAGCCAGTCTGTGACGTTAGCTTCAGAAAAATGACGTTACCAGAGCTCTGCTTCCCAGGATGATTACTCAGTGATGTCGGTCAGAACATCCATCGTCGCAGACATGACCCTGCTTTCCACTGTAATGCACAGGCTGGGAGGGGACTTTGGAAGCTGAGTTCTGAAAGGCTGTTCATGAAAAATTGATTTAATTGATTTTTTAATGTTTATGATCTAAGAGAGTGTTCCCGGTGTTTTCCAATAAGAGCAGCACTTTAAATTTTGTAAATATCCATGCAATAAAATATATTTCTGATAAATTTAAATTGAGATAATCCAAGTCTAAAAGCTTCTGTGAGCTCCTACCCTTTGTGGCAGCATGGATAGAACTGGAGAGCATTATGCTAAGCGAAATAAGCCAGGCGGGAGGGACAAATACCATATGATCTCACCTTTGACTGGAACCTAATCAACAAAAGAAAAAAGCAAGCAAAATATAACCAGAGACATTGAAATTAATGGCAAACTAACAATAGCCAGATGGGAGCCGGGAGGGGACAGTGGAGAGAAGGGTTTTCAGGAACTACTATAAAGGACACATAGACAAAACCAAGGGGGAGGGTGGAAGCAAGGGAGGGAGGTGGGTTTGGCTGGGGTGGGAGGGAGTGGGGGAAATGCTGACAACTGTAATTGAACAACAGTAAAATAATTAAAAAATAATAATTATGATAAAACCACCTAGCATTTTATTAATTAGTAAAGAATCTTATAAACTTAATAACTAATAGTATGTCCATTTGGTTTATAAGTACTCTTGTAATAACTTTCCTAGAGTGCTATGTCCCCAAGCTGTGAGTTCAAAATGCTTTGTCTACATCACTTGCTAGTCACGTGATGTGAGGGAGATGACTTAAGCTCTCTGTGCCTCAGTATCCTCATTGTTAAAAAATGTTGTAATAAAGCATATATTTCAGGAAGACTAAGGAGGCAGCATTGGTAGTTCTTAAATCATCTAGTCTTGTACATCAAAAGATAATTTTGGCTCGTGTTAATAATCATGTGGGAAATAGGTAGGAAAAGGGATAGAAGTTAACTTTTAGTTATATGTCTCATTCTTAACACACCAGTGTACGACACTGGAAATAAATACACGTGATCTCCATTTTTTATCTTATAAATGTTTGAAGAATAAAATTTTTTAAAAGCCATCAAATTTCTCATAAATAAATTCAATAAATTATTTGAAAGATAAATTAAAATTAAAAAAACCAAATGTTTTAATTAGGGTGCTCTCTAGAGAAATCTTACATAGATCATCACATACATAGAAACTATTCCTTCTGAGTTTCTATCACTAATTAGACATTTAACTCTTTATTCCTGTTTCCTGCTTTGAGGAGAGAAATTAGTCAGGCCTAGAATTTGCTTACGGCACATACAAGTGTCAAGTTGATAGCTTAAATGAAATGATTTATGCTTTCTATTAAGGAAGTTAAAAACCACGTTTCAGACTAGTTTGGAGAAAAAGGAAGAGATTCAAGAAAATAAAAATAATAATAATAACAAAAACATTAACTAAGTAAGAATATAAGAAAGCAATGAAGAGGATGTAGGTTTGTCAGCTAAGCTGTGTAGGGGTGTGATGTAACGTTCAGAGTAGAGGGCGTGTAAGGCTTAGATAATTTTGGCAAGCTTCACTAATTTATGTGAAATGGCTCTCAAGATTGTAGATGGGCCAAAGACAAATGAAATGAATTGAAATGAAGTGAAGTAAAATATAGAATGATAGAGGAATGGGGAATTTTACATAGATCTGTCTGGGAGTGCGCTGTCCATCTGGTTGGATTGGATGTGGTTAAGCTGAAGCTAAAGCTGGCCGACAGGGAAGGAGTCGCTGTGAAGTTCTTCAAATGGCTTACAGACTTTTGACTTCTGTAGTATGTCTCCTGTAAGGAAACCCAGTAAATGTTGAATAAGAAAACCTAGTATTTGCAACCTATTAGTAGATTTTTACCTTGGGTAATTCATTTAACTTTGTTTTCTAATAATGCATCTGTAATATTAGAAAAGCAAAGTGGACAGTACTGTATATATGGGAAAACTGAAGAATAACTGTTTGACCTTCACAAAACTCTACAAACAAAATGATTATGTGTGAATTTATTTAACAAACTATAAAGAGGAAACTAATGTAAATTGACACTAATACATGCATTGTAGGTTGAACATTATCAGGCAAAACAAGCTGTCTGGATAGGTTTTTGAAAGGAGAAAAATTGAGAACGCCTTTGAATTTTATTTTGAAGCATTCTTTTGTAAACCAGCATTTATTAAAATGCAAAGTGTTCTTATGTAGATTTTAGCTCACAAAAAAAGAAATATGTTTGCAGTTTGCATTGCAACACCCTCAAAATTATTGTAGAAAAACAAGAAAAAAACATTTGGATGGGTGGTTTCACAAACAAAGATTATTTACATTTTTTAGAAGAAAATCACTTCTCACATTATAAAATGTTCTTATGAAAACTTTCTCTAAATGCATAAAATTTTGGCAAACAAAACAAATTATTATGATTAAGGGCCTTAAGAATTCTCCAAAAGTATTTGAGCAAGATCATTGTTTGGAAGTTGAGTAAGACGGTATGGAAGAAACAGTGTTATTGATTTGTTTGAGAAATATAATACATAACTATTAAAATTGAATCTGAAAAACAAACTAACCAAATAAGTAGAACAGAAATAGAATCATACATATGGAGAACATTGGGATGATGACCAGTTGGGAGGGGCATCTGGAGGATTGGGGGAAAAGTTAAAGGGATCAAGGAATACAAATTGACCATTAAAAAATAGACAGGGAGATGTTAAGAGTAAATATAGGAAATGGAGTTGCCCAAGAACTTACATGCATGACCATTGACATGAACAAAGGAGGAGGTATCACCAGAGGGAGTCGGGGGTGCTGGGTGGAGGAAGGCAAGAGAGGAAAACTTGGGACGACTGTAATAACATAATCAACAAAATAAAAAAAGGAATATAGTATGTTATGTTACATACAGAACTGAATTGAAAAAGATTTCACAGGCAGTTTAGTTTCACAGAAAATGATGATTCTCTGCTATATGTTAGAGCAGTGAATTTCAACTTTTTTCATCTCATGGCACACATAAACTAATTACTAAAATTCTATGGCACACCATAAAATACTTTCTGCTGATCTGACCAAAAAATTTTGATTTTTTTCACACTAGACAGCTATTATTATGCTGGCTGTCTTTATTTTTTTGTTTGATAATTTAAAGGAAAATAGGTCAGTGCCTACCACTAGCTAGTCAGGTATTGCATGTTCAAAAAATTCTTGCAGCACAATTGTTAAAAATTGCTTAGATTAATAATTGTAGCTCCAAGAAATGAAAAAAAATTGATGCAAGTAGAAACAGTGGAAAGATGAAACACCTAATTCCTACCCAATGAGTGAACTAAATAGCCAATATAGGGTTTCTACTGGTTATCATTTAAGACCAAGGTGAACATGTGACAAAAAAGGAAACTTACTATCCCCACAGTATGAACTATATTTAGACACTGATATAAAGAAAAGCAGGGAAACAGGTTTTAGCATCTTAACACATGTCTTAGGTTGGAACAGTCTACTTAAGAAATTGACTTACAGGCCATTAATTGAGAGAGAAGTTAGTTGCTCACCGTACATCAGGCTTCCTGAAACAAAATGAGAAAGAAACCTGTTAGAGATGAGTATCTTGGAAGTTCTCTTGGACTGCAATACAAGAAGAGAAACTATTAGTTAATACATTTTTAATACTAAGTTAATATCTGGATATTATTTTTAATAAATTATGTAGATCATGGGTATAAGTTGAACTAGGAATTAATTGATTTTAGTTCATTTTTATCCAATTTAATAAAAATACAGAAAAGTATATAAATCAAAAAATAGAGGAAAAATATACCCTGATGTTCTCTTTTTAATTCCTGATATTTACAATTTATATCTTCTTTTATTCTTTATCATTTTATGGGGGCTTATTGATTTTACCTCTTTAAAAACTAACTTTCCCCTTTTAATTTTCCCTATTGTTTATTCATTGACTGAGTCTATTGAATATTTTCTGTATATCAAACTGTCTTACAATTTGATATATTGTTTATATCAAATGTTCAAACTTGGAAGTCCTTGATTCTTTTTCAATATTTGTTCCAAATAGCATTTTTTTCTTTCTTTGTATTATAAGCAATTATATAATTTAATTGTTATATCTTTGACAAAAGTGTATTTTTTTATAAAAGTCTGCTTTCATTTCTGGTCTACATTTAAGTTATTTGATGGACAGAATAGATTATTTGTTTACTACCAAATACCATTTCCATTTTGATGAATGTCTCCCAAACTGAATCTAGATAGTCCCTGAAGACTAATTAAGGTTCCAAAGAACTTGCTTTTTAGACTCCCCTTACAACTTGTCAGAAGTACCCCTGACTAGGGTAGATGGGGGAGAAAGAAAAATAAATAAATAAACAGACAGGAACTGTTTTTATTTTTTTTTTAATTTTACTCTTCAGTTGAAACTTTATTTTCAAGAATAATGTTTCAGAGTATATGTGACTATGAATTGAACATGAGGATAATAATTATACATTTAAAGAATCATATGCATTCCATTACTAAAAATCAGAATAGAAAAGGACATCAAAGCCATTCACTTCTACTTAATATACAAGTGAAGGAGTGGACATTTTTAGAAGGTTAATAATATCTGGGAAAAAAGACCAACATAATAACTAAATTTTTATCACTATTTACATCAATGTGGAATTCTAATTTGAAATGATAGATATGTCCAGGTAATCATTATATAGTGCCTCCATTCTCAGTCTTAAAATAGTAAAAATAGTAATATATCTAAAACATTTCTTTACACAAGCCCATACTTGACTTTAGAAATTAAGAACTGAAATGTTTAAGAATTATTGAAGATGTACTGGAAAATAATTTGTGATCCACATTTAAAACATGAGTAAATACATTGAAATCCTTTTAACCTACATTAACATGTCCAAATAAGTCTTGCTTTTGAAAGAAATGCCATATTTACTCAACTGAACTTTTTCTGTCTGTCTCATCTGTATCTTGTTGAGGTAAGAATGTACTATAAAGAACAAAAGAGCATTTTGTGTATTGTCTTGGGGAAAGGCTTTTAGAGAGAAGGAAACTCCAAAGAAACATGTCTCTCTCTCTATATATATATATAGATGGCATGGACATGTCTAATATTTTGGGTTTTTTAAAATCTACACTGTAGATGATACTGAAATTTACCTTTGTATACAACAGTTATGATTGTAAAATTAAATGTTGTACTGCACCTTAGTGATTTTTAAATCATTACTCAATTTACCATTACATTTAATATTCTAAATTTGTACCACAATACATTATGACTAGTTGGATAAAAGTAAGTAGCAATTTTAGTGGTTCTGTATATTTCATGATTGGAGTTAAGGCAAATATTTCTTTCTGAGATTTGAATTGTGTAATATATTCAGGTTTCTCTTGGTTTTCATATTATCAAGCTGGTCAAGTGATAGCTCTCACTTGTGATTTAACTTTTGACAAAGATATACAGCTATCTAAAAACAAAATATAGCCCAGTTGTTCTCTCTCCTATTTTATTTGTCTCCTGACTTTGTATGAAACCATGACCTCTGTGCTTGGATTCAGTGATTTCACCTCTTCTGGCTTCAGCCAGCTTCCTGGGATAAAGTGTCCTTCCTACATTCTTGGCTTCTTGGTTACAGAAAGGAAAGAATTAGATTATCACATGACATATTTTAAGAGGAAATCTCATACTTTTAAAAGTATGGACACGGTGCACTTTTTGGAAGGGATGAAGCCAGTGAAGAAAAGGGGCAAAGGCAACAGTGATGAGGAAATGCCACTTTACAAAGAAAGTCAATCAGCGTCTTATAAATAGACTCTTAAAAAAACACACATACACAGCTATCTTTGTCCAGTGTGCCATTTTACTACATTGTTTCATTTAAATTTTATAATGGACTTGCAAAATGCCCAAGCAAAACATGTCAGTTGTTCTCATTTTGTTTGGATCAGTTAGGTTGAGAAACTCCTGACTTTCACCTTGTTCTATTTCTGAAAAGGCCTCTGTTTTAAAAGATCCTCCTTATCCCTTGTGGTTTCATGGATCAGGCTTGCCTGAAACTGCCTCGCACTTCTGACAAGCTATGCTGGTATTACATTTTGAGCTCAATCCAGAATAATTCAGAAAATGTAAGAAGTGTAGGGGCTTCTCTTTTCTTATTTTCACCCACAGACTTTGGCATTATATGCTAAATTCGCTTTACTCTTTGACCACTGGTACTTAAATCAGAACATTAAGAAGAGAAGTTAAAAAAAAACACTCCATAACCTTTCCCACCTATTTAGAGTTGTTTTTTATTTGTTCACATGCTGAATTCTTAGAAAGTTATTTCATCTGTATTGGTACCTATGTTAGTCAAAAGCATACTGTTTATAAAACCAAAAACACAACTTCAAGTGATGTATACTTTTGTTAGCTTATAAAATATTAATATCACAAGACCACCTTTAGCCTTGAAAAATATGTTATTAAAAGCTCGTGGTAATTTTCTAAAAGAGATGTTATTGAAAGATTATGGGGTATTTTTCTAAGATGACATAACCCAATGTGTAGATTTAATGGAGTCCTAATCAAAATCCTAGCATGTTATCTTGTGAATATTGACAGATTTATTCTAAAGTTTATATGATGAGGAAAAACATTCAGAATAACCAACACAGTATTAAAGGAATAAACCAGAACCAGAGGACTGACACTACTCAGCTTCAAGACTTACTATAAATTTACATTAATCAAGAGAGTGTGGTATTGGGAAAAAATAGACAAATAGATCGATGAAACAGAATAAAGAGGTCAGAAATAGACCCCTATAAATAAAGCTACTGATATTCAACAAAGCAGCAAAAATCATACAATGGAGCAAATATTACCTTTTCAACAAATGGCTTTTGAATAACTGGATCTTCTTTGGTAAGAAAAATGAATCTAGATGGAGACCTTCACAAAAATTAACTCAAAATGACCACAGACCTAAAGGACAAATGCGCAAGTACAAATTTTTTGAAGATAATGTAGGAGAAAACTTAGGTTACCTTGGATACAGAGATTACTTTTTGTATGTAGCACTAAGGGAATGACCCATGAAGAAAATGATTGATAAACTAGACTTCATTAAAATTAAAACTCTACTCTGGAAAAGATTATGTCAAGAGAATGAGAAGAAAAGCCACAGACTTGGAGTAAATATTTGCAAAAGACACATCTGATAAAGGACTATTACCCAAAATATACAAATAACTCTTATTTATTTATTTTTTTATTGTTGTTTAAGTATAGTTGTCTCCATTTTCCTCCCAACACTCTACCCTGCCCCACCAACCCCCATCTCCCACACTCAATCCTGCTCCTCTTTGGTTTTTCCATGGGTCCTTTATACATGTTTCTTGACAACCCTTGTCCTTCTTTCCCCCATAAAATTCAACAAGAAGAAAACAAACAAGTCAATTTAAAACTAGGCTGAAGTCACTCTGTAAGGCAGGAGTGTCAAACTTATTTTCACTGGGGGCCACATCAGCCTTGCAGTTGCCTTCAAAGGGCTTGGATGTAATTTTAGGACTGTGTAAATGCAATGACTGCTTAACCAGGGGCAAGGAGCTTGGCACTGCCATAGGGTAAAAACAAGGTGCCAAGCTAGATAAAACAAGGTGGAGGGCCGGATTCTGCCTGCAGGCCTTGTGTTTGCTGCCTGTGCTGTAAAGTATATGATTATTTATCTACTATGCTTTACACCTGACTCTAATACAAAATAACAAAGAATGTAAACTGCAATTGAAAAAATAATTTTAAAAATTAAAAATGGGCTAAAGATATCTTATCTACAAAGACATATATATTATATATATGTATATACATGTTATGTGTAAGCCTGTATATGTGTGTGTATATATGTGTATATGTATGTGTATATATATATGCACGTTAAAATGAAGGTTAAAAACATGAAAATTTGAATACTAAAACATGGAACTCATAAATAAGATTTTCCCCATTCCTCATGATTTATTGTTTTTTGTTAAAAGTTGTAGTCGTTTATTTGGTGACTTTTTCAAACAGTTTTTAAAAAGACCATGTTTTAAAATTTTATCTTTCCTTTTTGAAAATTTCAGCTTTATTGAGGCATAAGTGACATAAAAATATAAGATATTTAAAGTATAAATTGTGTTGATTTGATATACATATACATTGTGAAAGCAATCCCCCCATTTAGCTAACAAATCCAGAAAACACCATATTTTTATCATGCATTATCTTCCTTTAGCTTGGGTTCACTTAATATTTTACAGGTATTTCCTTGAATGTGAAAGAAACAAAAAAACATAAAACAAAAGAAAATGTCACCTAATTCCCTCAGTTCGACGAACTACTTCAGCACTTCAAGGGCTTGCACTAACTCTGAAAAATAGGCAGAGGTGAAAGCTTAAGATCTCTTAGTTCTTTTCTTTTTTTGTATATTTAAATGTTTCTATAATTTATGAAGTGATTTTCCCTGTCCCTCTGGGAAGTCACGTACCCACCTGTTTCCCTCCCTACAAAGTTGTGACATCTTAAGTCTTTTCTGAGCATGCATCCTCTCTCGGTATGCAGGTGGCCTTCTAAATTCGCTGGTATATATAGGAGTTTTTGATTGCTCTAATATTAAAAAAAATTCCTCTCCAGTCTTTCCTCTAAGCTTTTCGATGGTCTATTATATGTCTCAATAGTGATCTTTTGCCTCAGGGGACTGCAGATTAATTAGTCATATGTTTTCAAATGATGCTTGCTACTTTTCCATTCTTATTCGGTTTCTCATTCGACAAAAGCAAGAAAAGTGCCTTGAGTCAGTCTTTCAAGCTGCCCTCAGTTTAGCACAGATATACACAAGACTTTGTGAATGAGGTCTGCAGTGTACCACCAGAACCAGCGACCAAGTTTTAAACTAGGAATGCGGATGCTGTCTTCAGGACTGCCACTGAGCCAGAAAGGGTGTAGGCAGTAAAAGAGCCAAGCCAGTAAATGACAAGTACCCTACATTACATACTGAGGTCCTAGACCACATGAGATGTCTTTCAAAACAGGTGTTCAGAAACCAAGATCCCAGCCAACTTTTATTTGACTATTAATTTATACCCAAAGAAGCTGGAGGTTATATACCCAATGGGGAGGTTATAAATTCAAAGGAAGAACTTCAGAATTGTCTGTTTATATTCTGTTAGTCTCACTTTTTTCTACTGAAAATAGATTATGTGGATTGTTTTCTTAATAAGTCTTCATGTTTCCCCTGGAATTTAGAGAGTATATTATACTTATATTTATGTAGAAAATTTTCTGAAGCAGCAAAGTATACACAGCTATGATTTGGGAAATAACTTCATTATAATATATAATCGATCAAATATGTGCATTTTCCATTGGTCATAAGTGGATACAGCAAGAGGAAGGGAGGGAGAGAGAGAGAGAATAAGCACTTGGCCTACGAGGGGTCCCAAGGGAAATAATGAGACCAAATTTGAGAGGCAATGTCATTGGAAGTAACATACAAGAGCCTTGAGCTTCCTGGTTCTGTATCAGTCTCTTTTGAACTATACCAGTACTTTACTTTATATATATATTTTCTTCATATATATTTATAAATATATATTTATATATTCAACATACAAACACATAAATATATACTATGGGAAGATATTTCTATATATAAATATTGATTTATATAAAACATATTATTGTTTTAAATATAATTATTAATAATTAAATACAACAATATAATCATCATAAATTATGTATGATATAATACATTATAATAGATTTGTATTGCATACAAAATTTTATATCATATATCATATATGCATAATATAATGTGTTACATTGTGTGTAATATGTATTATAATATATTATAATATGTATGCTATATATAATTTATATTATATGCTATAATATATGTTATAGTAGCTATATATTATATATAATAAACACATTATATTATATATGATATATTACTTTACATGTAATAAAAATAATTTAATGTAATATATTTATTAATGTAAATATATTGCTTTGTATAAAATACATATTAAATATAAGTATATATTTAATGTATGCATAAATATACACATATATTTTTATATGAATATATGATCATAGCCTTACTTGTTTCAGAAAATCTCTATATATTTATATGTAAATATATATTTTAATATATATATTTATGTTTTTTTAATTAAAACTACTCTAGAATAGCATCTCCATAGGCTGCTATGGCAAGACACAGATGGGTGAGACCAGTCAGAGTTGAAGTATGTGGATTATTAGCATTAAACCTGTGTGCTTTACTCAAGAAATTGGCATCATCTCATATTGCATGCTTATTCAGTAAGGTTTACTTAAGTGCCTGCAAGTTTTTATTTTAATTTCCATAAGGAGATATAGTGGAAGAAGTCAGTGCACAGAAAAAAGTTGACATATTTTAGTTATTACACAACAAAGAAGAAAAAACTCAAGGGAACTTTACCTTGGCAATTTATTATATCAGTTGATATGAGCCTTTAAGCTCCATATTTTCTTTTCATTTTTTTTTTCAAGAACATATTCCTTCCTCATGTCAAACATTGTCTTTGTACTTCCCATACCAATGAAGAGGACTAAAGCCACAAAAGCCAACAAGGAAAGTCTTCTCAACTCTCTGTAACTTAAAAAACATTGTTGTTGTAACCATTTGCCAACTTAAAATGAACAGAGATAATAAACTTTGTACATTTTATTTCATGATCACAAACTATTATGAACACGTGTGTTATGTGAGTAGGAATTCTTGAGTTAGGAAGATATTTTAAAACCTATAGTTAGGAAATTATGACATTCTTAGAGCTACTAGTGTTAGAATATTTCAAACTGATCTCCATGCCCCAAATAAAAACATTCTAAAAAGCATACTCAATTAATGAGACAGTTCTCAAATCTTCTTTAGTTATTTGAGTAACAGTTGTTGATCTCTTTCACTTTAACTGTATTTGCCTCCAAAGATATTTAACTCTATTTAATCTATTTTCATTCTCAGTTAAAGTGCTGCAAAGCTTATCGATACATCATTTTCAAATTTTGTTAGACATATGAAGACATAACTTGTAAGTCTCTATGCCAATTCTAGAAGTATGGTGTGAGAATGAGGACATTTCATTTGTTTCTCTTCATAAACAGCTATTACAACTTTATAGTCATTCTACCTTGGAGGGTCTCAGCAAGCATCAATGAATTCATTATTTCATCATTCCAAGTATTTTCAAGTGTCTACCAAGCACCTGGCATTTCACCATGTAGTGAACATACAAAGGAGAGTCAGTCTAAGCTCCTTCCCTTGTTCAGCTTATTTTAATTTACCTGAAAACAATTTTTTGAAGATGAAAATCTTCTTTTCTTATTTAATGCCACCACTGGGAAGTTTGTAGGAGAAGTTTCTGAGCAGCACAATGACAATTTCAAGCAGCACAAAATAGGGAGATACTTTGGTCAGCTCTCCCTTATATTTAATTTGTGACAATAATTTTCTACTACTTTTGAATGAGCTATATATAATTTTTTATTATTGTTGTTCAGTTACAATTGTCCCACTTTGATTATTTTGATGTCAAATGTGAATACTCTCCTGTGATAATATGTTTTTGTTAGTAAGTTCTAACAAAAGTATTAAGAAATCATTAGCTCTTCTACATAAT
>PVKM010021024.1:0-15824 GCA_004027735.1 Carollia perspicillata
GCTGTCTAATCCCTTTCAGTCCATGCTGATAAAATTTGCTTAAAAACTTTGAAGGCCTCTTCAGTACAAATTTATAGTCAACTCCTCTAGACAAAAGCCATACCCACACTTCACTCTGAAACAAACTCTTCTCTACCTTAGGCTGCCTCTGAGGCTGCTGGAGGATAACGGGCCCAGATTCTTACTGGACTTAATTTAACTGAAATGATACATGAGGCAACACCTTCAGGCTTTCTGAGTTCTTACCCATCAGTCTAACAGTTACATCTTAGATTTGACTTTTGTCCTGAAATGACAGTTGACCCTTGAACAATGTGGGGGGTTGGGATTGCCAGCCCCCACTCAGTCAAAAACCCATTTATAACTTTGACGCCCCCAAAACTTAACTGTTCACAGTTTGCTGTTGACTGGAAGCCTTACTAATAACATAAATAATCAACATACTTCTTTTTCTTATATGTATGATATACTATATGCTTATAAACTAAGCTAAAGAAAAGAAAATGTTCTAAGAAAATCATAGGGAAGAGAAAATACATTTATAGTATTATATTGTTATATCTACATCTTTATTTTATTTTTAAATTATAGTTTACAGGCAAGATTATTTTATTCGTTTCAAGTGTATAGCATAGTAGTTAGGCAGTTTTATAATTTATAAAGTGATCCCCTTGATAATTCTAGTATCTACCTGGTACCATACATAGTTGTTACATATTATTAACTATATTTCCTATGCTGTACTTTATGTCACTGTGATTATACTATAAGTACTTCTTAATCCCTTCACCTTTTCTCCCAGCCTCACCAACCCTCCTCTTATCTGGCAACCCACAGTTTTGTTCTCTGTATCTATCAGTCTGTTTCTGTTTGGTACGTTTGTTTATTTCATTCTTTCAGAGTCCACATGTAAGTGAAATCATAGGTACTTGTCTTTCTCTGCTGACTTATTTCACTTAGCATAATACCCCCATGTTGTCCCCAAATGTTTGGGTTTCATTCTTTTTATAGCTGAGCAATATTCCATTTTATACACATAACACCTCTTCTTTATCCAGTCTGTTGATGGTCACTTGGGCTGCTCCCATATCTTGACCTTTGTACATATTGCTGCAGTGAACATAGGGGTGCATATATTTTTTTGAATTAGTGTTTTGGATTTTTTGAATATATACCTAGAAGTGGATTTACTGTGTCATAAAGTAGTTTTAATTTTTTCAGGAAACTTTATACTGTTTTCCATAGTGCCTACACCAACAGTACATGAGGGTTCTCTTTTCTCCATACCATTGCCAACACATATTTGTTGATTTATTAATGATAGCTATTGTGACAGGTATGAAATAATATCTCATTGTGGTTTGAGCTTGTATTTCTCTGATGACTAGTAACATCGAACATCTTTTTATATATCTATTGACCATCTGCATGTCCTCTCTGGAGAAGTGTCTATTTAATTCCTCTGCCCATTTTTAAATTGAATTATTTGTTTTTTTGGTATTGAGTTGTAAGTTTTGAATATTAGCCCCTTATTAGATGTATCATTTGGTGAATATCTTCCACCATTTAGTAGGTTGTCTTTTCTTTTTGTTCATGGTTTCCTTTGCTATGCAAAAACTTTTTAGTTTGATATAGTCCCATTTGTTTATTTTCCCTTTTGTTTTCCTTGTCTGAGGAGATAAAAAAAATATTACTAAGAGCAGTGTCAGAGATTTTACTGCCTGTGTTTTCTTCTAGAAATTTTCTGGTTTTGAGTCTTACATTTAAGTCTTTAATTCATTTTCAGTTTATTCTTGCACACGATGTAAGAAGGTGGTCTATTTCACTTTTTTGCATGTATCTGTCAAATTTTCCCAACACCATTTATTGAATAGACTTCCTTTACCCCAGTGTAAATATGTTTTTACCTCCTTTATCATATATTAGTTGACCAGAGAGGTGTGGGTTTCTTTCTGAGCTCTCTATTCTGTTCCATTGATCTATGTATTTGTTCTTATGCCAATTCCAGACTGTTTTGATTACTACAGCCTTATAGTATAGTTGGATATCAGGAAGCATGATACTTCCAACTTTGTACTTATTTCTTGTAGTTTCATATCAAGTTCTGAATTATTTGTTATATTTCTGTGAAAAATGCCATTGGTATTTTGATAGGGATTCATTATATCTATAGATTACTTTGGGTAGTAAGGACATTTTAAGAATACTAATTATTCATATCCATGAGCATGAAATATGCTTCCATTTACTTGTATCTTCTCCCGTTTTTTTCTTCAGTGTCTTACAATTTTCCAAGTACAAGTCTTTTACATCCTTGGTTAAATTGATTCCTAGGTATTTTATTATATTTTTTTGTGCAACTGTGAATGGAATTGTTTTCTTAGTTTCCCTTTTTGATAGTTTATTATTAGTGTATATAAATGCAACTGATTTATGAATATTAATTTTGTACCCTGCTACTTTACTGAATTCACATATCATTTCTAGTAGTTCTTTGCTGGATCTTTAAGGTTCTTGCTATATACTATCATGTCATCTGCAGCAATGACAGATTTATTTCTTCCTTCCGCAGTTTGGATGCCTTTTTATTTCTCTTGTCTGATTGCTGTGAGTAGGACTTCTAGTACTATGTTGAATAAATGGTGAAAGTGGACAACTCTGTCTTGTCCCTGATCTTAAGGGAAAGGCTTTTGGCTTTTCCCTGTTGTGTGTGTGATGTTAGCAGTGGGTTTGTCATACATGGCCTTTGTTATGTTGAGGTATGTTCCCTCAATTCACACTTTGCTGAGAGTTTTTATCATAAATGGATGCTGCATTTTTGTCAAATGTTTTTTCTGCATCTATTGATGTGACCATATGACTTTTATTCTTTAGGTAAGTGGCATATTATGTTAATTGATTTGTGGCTATTAAATCAACCTTGCATTCCAGGAATAAATCCCACTTGATCATAGTGTATGATCTTTTTAATGTTTTGCTGAATGTGCTTTGTAATATTTTGTTGAGGTTTTTTGCATCTATGTTTATGAGGGATATTAACCTATAATTTTCTTTTTTTGTAATGCTTTTATCTGGTTTTGAAATCAGAATAATGCTGGCCTTGAAAAATGAGCTCGGGGGCCTTCCCTTATCTTAAATATTTTGGAATAGTTTGAGAAGGATAGGTGTTAGTTCTTCTTTGAATGGTGAAATTCACTTGTGAAGTCACCCAGTCCAGGACTTTTGTGGGAGGTTTTTGGTTTTGGTTTTGGTTTTTTTTTGTTTTTTTGAGACAGAGAGGGAGAGGGGAAGAGAGAGAAAAAGGGAAGGAGAAATGGAAGGAGGGAGACAGACAGACGTCATTTGTTTGATTCTTGTATGTGTCCTGACTGGGGATCAAACCTGCAACCTTGGCATATTGAGATGATGCTCTGTCCAACTGAGCTGTCTGGTCAGGGCTGTTGGGAGTTCTTTGATTACTGATTTAATTTTGTTGCTGGTAACCAATCTGTATAGATTTTCTGTTTCTTCTTGATTTAGTCTCAGAAGATTATACTTGTATATTTCTAGAAATTTATTTATTTCTTCTAGATTGCCCAGTTTGTTGGCTTACAAGTATTTTTAGTAATTTCTTATAATCCTTTGTAATGGTTTTAATCCTGTGGTATGAGTTGTCACTTCTCCTCTTTTATTTCTGATTTTATTTATTTGGATTCTTTTTTTTCTTGATGAGTCTGGTTAAAGTTTTACCAATCTTATGTATCTTTGCAAAGTACCAGCTCATGGTTTCATTGATTTTTGTATTGTTTTCTAGACTCTACTTTGTTTATTTCTTCTTTAATATTTATATTTCCTTTCTTCCACTCTTCCGGGACTTTGTTTGCTATTCTTTTTAAAAAATTTTTTTCTAAATCCTTGAGGTATAAATTTACATTGCTTATTTGAGTTTTTGTTTGTTTTTTCCTTGAGGTAGGCCTGTATTGCTATGAATTTCCCTCGTAGGACTGCTTTTTTCTGTATATCTAGATTTTGGGTTGTTGCTTTTAACCTTTTGTCTCAAGGTATCTTTTGATTTTTCTTGATCTCATTGCTAACCCATGTTCACTAGCATGTTATTTAGCCTACAGATGTTTGTATGCTTTTCAGTTTTTTCCTTGTAATTGATTTCTAGCTTTACACCATTATGGTCAGAGGAGATGCTTGACAAGGTATCAGTCTTCTTATATTTATTGAGACTTGTTTGTGGCCTATTCTGGAAAATGTTCCGTGTGCACTTGAAAAGAATATATATTTTGCTGCTTTGGGGTGACAAGCTCTAAAAATATGAATTAAATCCAGTTGGTCTAATGTGTCATTTTAGGCCTCTGTTTCCTCATTGATTTTCTGTTTTGAAGATCTATTCAAAGATATTAATGGAATGTTAAAGCCCCTTACTATGACTGTATTACTATTGATCTCTCCCTGTATGTCCATCAATATTTGCTTTGTATATTTAAGTGTTTATATGCTGGGAATATAAATGTTTGCAATGGTTGTATTTTGAAGTGAACCTTTTATCAGTATGTAATATTCTTCTTTATCTCTTTTTTTAGCCATTGTTTCAAAGTCTGTTTTGTCTGATATAAGTACTGCTACCCTACCTTTTGTTCATTTCCATTTGCATGAAATAATCTTTTTCTACCTCTTTACTTTGTCTGTTTCTGTCTTTGAATCTAAAGTGGCTGTCCTGTAGACAGCAAGTATGTGGGTTTTGTTTTCTTATCCACTTAGCTATACTATGTCTTTTGATTAGAGCATTTAATCAATTTACATCTCAAGTGATTATTGATAGGTATATATGTGGTTATTGCCATTTTATTATTCATGTTTATGTTCCCCCTGACTTCTTTTTAAAGATGCTTGACATATTCTGTAATACTCTTTTGGTGGTGAGGAACTCCTTTAGTTTTCTCTTGCCCAGGAAGTTCTTTATCTCTTTTTCAATTTTAAGTGGTATCCTTGCTGGATAGAGTAGTCTTGGTTGTAGGCCATTGTTTTTCAATGCTTTGAACCAAGCCCTGTCACTTGGTTGTAGGCCATTGTTTTATGCCAGTCACTTTAGGCCTGAAATGTTTCTGTTAAGAAATCAACTGACAGTCTTATAGGAGCTCCCTTGTAGGTAGCTGTCTTTCCCTTCCTGTTTTTAAGATTCTCTCTTTATAACCTTTGGCATTTTAATTATGATGTGTCTTTTGGTGTGGGCCTTTTCAGGTTCATCTTGTTTGGAACTCTCTGCACTTCCTGGACTTGTATGTCTATTTCCTTTGACAGGTTATGGAAGTTTTAAGTCATTATTTCTTCAGATAGGTTCTCAATCACTTGTTCTGTCTCTCTTCTTCTGGTACCCATATGTTTTGGATGTTGTTGCGATTGATGTTGCCCCAGAAGTCCCTTAAATTATTCTCATTTTTTAAAATTCTTTCTTGTTTTGCCTTTCCGATTGGGTTTTTCCTGCTACTTCATTTTCCAAATTGTTGATTTGATCCTCTGCTTCCTCTAATCTGCCGTTAATTCCTTTTTATCATATTCTTTATTTCAGTTGTTATATTCTTCATTTCTGAGTGTTTTCTTCTGGTTTCTACATTCTTTTTTATGCTTACTATCTTTGTTTGAATTTCTCATTGAGTTCATCTATTCTTCCTGTTAGTTCCTTATAACCAGTGTTTTGAACTCTGCATTTGGTAGATTGCTTGTCTCTATTTTGTTTAGTTCTTTAGCTGGAGATTTCTCATATTTTTTCATTCAGAATATATTTCTTTGTCTCATTTTGGCTGCCTCTCTGTGTTTATTTTGATGTATTAATTAGATCTGCTATAGCTCCAGTGTTGGCAGTATGGCCTTACTTATGCAGCAGGCGTTCTATGGGCCCCAGTGGCAGAGTCTTCTGAGCACCTGAGCCAGGCGCTTCAGGAGTGTCCCACGTGTGGGTTGTGAATGCCCCCCTGTTATACTAGCGCCTTGAGTGCTGTTGGCATGTCACTAGGTGGGATTGACCCTCAGGTTGACTGTCTTTGAGGACTGGCTATGATCATAGTGTATGAGCTGCTGTGTAGGGGCTGACACCATCAAGTAGGATTTTTCCCAGTGGGGTCCAGTGCCTGCTGAAACTACCCTTTGGGTGTGGCACTAGTGGAGCTAATCAAGTCATGCTCTGTTGTATACAGAAGCCAGCCACCAATTATGTTGCTTCTGGGGCCTGTTGGGAGGGACTCCATTGCAGGTCAATGTCTGACATTGCTTGTGCCTGGCCTGGGACTTCTGTTAGGAGTTACAGAGTAATCTGAGGTTGGTTGCTGCCTGTGCTGGGCGTGTGCTGGGCCTGGATGCACACAGGAGGGGCACACTGTGAATTGAGGCTGGCTTCCATCAGTAGTGGGCCTTGTGCCGGCCAGCAAAAGTTTCAAGATACCCCAAGACCTGCCACCACCTCACAGGCTGCTTGTAATGCTCAGCTGCTGAAAGATCTTCGGGTGGTACACAAGTTGGGTGATATAAGGTCTCAGGGAGTCACCAGGGGCAAATGGTATTCACCAGGTTAATACAGGTTTGTATCTAGTGCCAGTGCTGGGCCTGAGGCTACTCAGCAAAAGTCTTAGGGTACACCAAAGCCAGCGGTATTTGCCTGTGACCTGCGAACCCTTGCAGGAGGGTGGGGTCTTAGGGAGTTGTTAGGCTGGAGTTAGTGGCGTTCACCAGGCTAGTGCAGATTCACATTTAGTCATGTAGAGTGAGGACTCAACACAGGAACAATAGTGGCCCTCCCTCCAGCCCTTGTCTTGATGCCATACAACTCAGTTTCTCCCTTTATGTCTCTCATACCCCTGAGCTTGATGGAATCCCTCAAGAGTTTTTAGGAAAGACTGCAATGCGGGCCCAGGCAGGCTGCTTCTGAGAGCCTTGGGCGGTGTGCGAGTTGGGTCAGGCAGAGTCTCAGGGAGTCATCCGGGTGGAGCCAGTGGAGTCCGTACTAAAGCAGATTCAGATTTGGTGCTGTAGAGTGGGGGCCCTCCACACAGGAAAGATGGTACCCCTGGGCCTGTAGGAGGAGGGCTCAAAACAGGCACAATGGCAGCTGTTCCTTCAGCCCTGGCCCTGAAGCCACACAGTTCAGTTTTTCCTGTATGTTTCAGGCAACTTACACGTTTGACAGGAAGCCCTGGAGAGGTTTTTAAGAAAAGCTTCAAAGCAGGTCCAGGCTGGTTGGTGCTAATAGAACCTTGGACCATGGGCTAGTTGAGTAAGGCGGGATCTTAGGGAGTCATCAGGGTGGAGCGAGTGGAGCTCAGGAAGCTAATGCAGATTCAGATTTGCCGTGTGGGAGGAGGGCTCTCAACACGGGAAAGATGGCACCATCCCTCCAACCCTCACTTCCAGGCCGCTCAACTCAGTTTCTCCCTGTATACCTCCGGCATCCCCTGAGCTGCCTTCTCTCCGCCAGAGCCCAAGGTCAGTGCCTGTGTGTGAGAGTCTGTGTGCTGGCCCTTTAAGAGGAGACCTGTGGTTTCAGCAACCTTCCATTCCACCCCTATGGATGGAATCCTGCTGATTTTCACAACCAGATGACCAGATGTTATACAGTCTCCTCTTCCCAGCACTGAAGCTGGGCATGGGGATGAGACTCCTTGTTCTTCAGTGGGCCGGGGGCCGGGGAGGGGGGAATCTCTGCAGCTGAGATAGTTCTCTGGATTCTCAACTCATGTGGGAATGGGGCCAGCCCCTTTTGTGTCTCTGCCTCTCCTACCAGTCTTGGCATGGCTTCTTCTTTATATGCTTAATTATAACATTTATGATCAGCTAGACTTCAGATGGTTATCCAGGTTGACTGTTCTATAATTTAGTTGTAATTTTGGTGTGGTCGTGGAAGGAGGCGAGTGCAGCATCCTCCTACTCCGCCATCGTGACCGGGAGCATCCACATCCTCTGTTTACAGGGAGAAACAAGTCTGTGTCCGTGGACCAGCACAGTTCAAACCTGTGTTGTTTGAGGGTGAACTGTAGTTCTTATTTTGAAAGCTTTTGATATCTGGAGAGGCTGGGGATAAGAAGCAGTTTCATTTTTGAATCTAGTCCCCAGTCTTTATATCTCTTCTAAATTCTGCTTAAAAACTGAATGGTTCTTTCTTTTTAGCCCCTCCACTTTCCACATTCCAATGGGTAATGGTTTTGCTAAACTTCTGCCGGTACATCACACAGATAATTTTTTTCAGCTCCCAGTAACATTTTCTTCACTGTCTTTCACGGTTTCTCCCTATTTTCTTCAGTGTCCTTCAACTGAGAATGTGTCAGAATTATTATATGCATTCACAGGTATTGTTCCAGTTGTGGCCTTTGCAGCTTCTGCTGCATCCAGGACCCAAAGTCATGCCAGTTATTTTAGGGTTTTGTTACAGTGACACCCCACTTACAGCTACCAAAGTTGGTTCATTTATCTATTTCTACTTAGTAAACTGCTTGAAAACTTATGGCATAACACAGAAGACATTTTATTATATCTCAGGATTTGGGGGGTCAGTAATTCTTGCATGACTCAGAAGGGCAAACTTACTCCATATAACCACAGCTGGGGTTGCTTGATTATGTCCAGCTGATGGCTAGACTGATCTGGAAAGTCCAGGACTGCTTCTCTCATATCCCTGGCACCTGGTGGAAGCTGCTAGTTGGTGGGATCAGTTGGGCCCCCTCTTCTCTTCCTGTAGTCTCAGGGCCTCTCCACATGGTTCCTCTAGCAGGAAAGTTCCTTATCTGGCAGCTCAGGGCTTCGAAAGCAGGTCTCCCAGAGTCTTACAGGGAAGCTGCGAGGCTTCTTTTTGAATAGGCCATGGCAGTCCCAAAACATCTCTTACACTGCATTCTATGGTCAAAGAAGTCCCTTAAACCAATGCATATTAAAGGGAGGAGAACTAGATTTCACCTTCAGTAGGAGAAGAGGAAAGAATTTGTGGTCATCTTGAATCTACCGCTGAAAGTCTGTCTTTGATTGCAGAATGATTCCTCTCTGTCTGGAAAGGACAGTCTTTAAACCCCAGGTTAGAGAGATGAGCATGGAGCTGTGAGGGGCAAAGGAGGCATCTGCTGACCAACGGGGTTAGCTGAATCAACTGCAGTGGCCAGTGGAGTGCCAGGTGCTGCAGACAGCGTCCTGCTAAGTCTCCGTGAATGTTAGGGGTCAAAATCAGAGAAGCAGTGTGCATGGTGAGTGGTTAGGCATGACGTTCTGGAGCTAAACTGGTTTCGGATCTCAGCTTTGTGAGCTCAGGCAACCTATTTTACCTCCCTGTGCTCCACGGTGGTCATTTACAGGACAGAGGTAATCGGAGCCCCCTCATTACACTGTGGTGAGGATGAAAGGTGTCAGTGCATGCAACACTTTCAGGAGAAAACCTAGAAAAATATGTTAGGCATGGTTATTTTTTATGCCTTTCTCTTTTTTATTAGTGAAGTTCTTCATTAAATTTGAGACAAGTAGGTAGAAAAGAAATTATGCAGAGAAATACAATTATAGTTATGTTTCTCTTTTTAAAATATATTTTACTGATTATGCTATTACAGTTGTCCCATTTTTTCCCTCTCCTTTATTCCCCTCCGCCCTGTACCCCGACTCCCGCCAGCATCCCCCACCTCCCCCACCGCTTTAGTTCATGTCCATGGGTCGTACATATAAATTCTTTGGCTTCTCCATTTCCCATACTATTCTTGACCTCCCCTGTCTATTTCGTACCTACCATTTATGCTTTTCCCTCTACCTTTTCCCCCTTTCTCCCTCCTTCCCCTTCCCACTGACAACCCTCCATGTGATCTCCATTCCTGTGATTCTGTTCGTGTTCTAATTGTTTGCTTAGTTTGTTTTTGTTTTGTTTTTAGGTTCAGTTGTTCATAGTTGTGAGTTTATTGTCATTTTACTGTTCATAGTTTTGATCGGAACTCCTTTAACTTGACCTTATCTGGGAAGCACTTTATCTGCCCTTCCATTCTAAATGAGAGCTTTGCTGGATAGAGTAATCTTGGATGTAGGTCCTTGCCTTTCATGACTTTGAGTACTTATTCCCAGCCCCTTCTTGGCCTGCAAGGTTCCTTTTGAGAAATCAGCTGATAGCCTTATGGGAACTCCTTCGTAGGTAACTGTCTCCTTTTCTCTTGCTGCTTTTAAGAATCCCTCCATCTCTTTAATCTTGGGTAATGTAATCATGATGTGCCTTGAGTGTGTGCTTTCTTGGATCCTACTTCTTTGGGACTCTCTGAGCTTCCTGAACTTCCTGGAAGTCTATTTCTTTTGCCAGATTGGGGAAGTTCTCCTTCATTATTTTTTTCAAATAAGTTTTCAATTTGTTGCTGTTCCTCTTCTCCTTCTGGCACCCCTATGATTTGGATGTTGGAACATTTGAAGTTGTCCCAGAGGTTCTTAAGCCTCTCTTTATAGTTCTGAATTCTTGTTTCTTCATTCTGTTCTGGTTGAATGTTTATTTCTTCCTTCTGCTCCAAATTGTTGCTTTGAGTCCTGGTTTCCTTCCCTTTACTGTTGGTTCTCTGTAAATTTCTCTTCATTTCATTTTGCATAGCCTTTACTTTTTCCCTCTATTTTGTGACCATACTCAGTCATTACTGTAAGCATCCTGATTACCAGTGTTTTGAACTATGCATCTGATAGGTTGGCTATCTCTTCATTGTTTAGTTCTGTTTTTGGAGCTCTGATCTGTTCTTTCATTTGGGCCATATTTTTTTGTCTCAGCAGCCTGTTACATTCTAAGGGGAGGAGCCTTAGGTATTCGTCAGGGAGGGGCAACTCACTAGTTGTGGTGCGGTATGTGGGGGAGGAGTCTGAGAAGGAACAGTACCATTTGCGCAGCTCTCTGCTGGCTCAGTCACTTCTCCTGCCCTGGCACTTCTGGCGCTGATTCACAGATGCTGATTGGGCCCTTCTGGTGCTGAATCACAGGTGTGTGGGCTTGTGTACATTCTAGTACCTTGTGGATCTCTCCAACAAACTCCCCTGTGAGCCTGGGAGTTTCTCCCACCATCACAACCCCCACAGGTTCTTACAGCCAGAGGTTTTGAGGCTTTCTTTTCCTGTGCTGGATCCCTGGGTTGTGTGGTCTTTCTCCCCAGTTGTTTCTCCCAGTTTATCTGCACATGAATATGGGACCACCTGGCTCTCCAGCTGCTGCCTTGTCCTGTCCAGCCTGGCTGCCCATTTCCATCCCTCCTACCAGTCTGAATGAATGTTTCTTCTTTAACTCCTTGGTTGTCTGACTTCCATACAGTTTGGTCTTCTGGCAGTTCTGGTGATTGTTTGTTTTTAAATTTGTCGTTGTCTGTCTTTTGGTTGTGCAAGGAGGCAGGTGAATCTGCCTGTGCCTCCATCTTGGCCAGAAGTTGGAGATATGGTTACTTTTATTGCTTCCTTATAATTCATGGAGTAATCTACATTATGATTAATAGCCCTTTTTACCCATAATCATGCGGGGGAGGAGAAGAAAGAGAAAGGGAATGGAAAGACTTAACAGTTGGTTAAAGTATGTCCAGCTGAGTAGAATGTGGAATATTTGCAGCTGAGTGTAAAGACAGATACCTTCCTATTTTGTGTCCCTTTATCATTCATTCAGATATTTCCTGAAGTACAATCGGATGACCAGTTCAAGAGTAGTGAGTATTGTCAGGAAAGAATAGCATAACTGATTAAATTTATCAACATCATCTACCCAGATTCTGTGAGTGCTAATCCAGAAAACTTGGAGAGATACACAAGCAGGAAGATATGTAACTTTCTCCATGACAAGCACTGGGACCTATAGTCTTCTCTCTGCCTCAGTCTCAGAATGAATTCAAAAATAAAATACAACGTGTTAGGATAGGCTAGGTTATGCTGCAGTAATAAATACCCAGATTTCAGTAACTTAATACAACAAAAAATGTATTTCTTACTCATTCAATTGGGTCAGCAGGAATATTGATCATCAGGGTCCCTCAGAGACCCAGGTGGATGAAAACTTCCATCTTGACCTGTATCATGCTTCAAGGATTAATACAACAGTGGAAATTGACACTTGCCTATTGTATACTGGCTCTTAAAAACTTCCACATTCTACCTAGAAGTGGCCACATGAGACTTCCTCTCACATTTCAATGGCCAAAGGAAGTTATATTTCATTGGCCAAAAGCCACACCTAACTTTAAATGGAGCGGGGAAGGGAAAGTTCCCATGTATCCACAAGGAGAAAAACTTAACAAAAGCCAGGAAGTAGAACATGGTGTCAACTGGTAGATTGTATTATTGTTTCACAAACACTCACCCCTCCCGCACTTGTGGGCAGAGTGCACTTTTTTGCACCAATGACTTTGGACTTGGCCATGTGACTTATTTGGCAGAAAGGACAGTTCTGAGCACGGACTTCAAGAGACATCACAAGTCTCTGCCAACACTCTTTCACTCCTGTACTCTACCATGAGAAGAATCTTGCCCAGGTAGTTGCTGTTCTTCATTGTGGGTCCTGGGATGAGAGATACCTGGAGCAGATTTGAACCTGTGCCCAACCGATTCATACCTGAACCACAGATCCTTGAGTGGAAATGGATATTTGTTGTACAATACTGAGATTTGGGAGTTCTTTGTGAAGCAGCGTTGTTTCAGCAAAAAGGTGACTAATACAATGTTATATATGTTGTATATTATACAGTGACTCAACACGGCAAGATTTCTTGATGACCAACTACTGCAGACAATGGTTTGCAAGCAAGCATATGAAACAAGAACTTACTAGTCAGTATTCTGAGAAATAGAAAGTAAAGTGACATGATGTTGAATGTAGATATATGTCTAAAATATCGTAACTATCAAATTACGTCTTACTAAATAACAAAAAAATAAAATGATAAATCCTAGTGCTGTTGAGGTCATGTAAGATGGTAAAATTAGGTCTTTTACCATAAAATTCCTATGCCTTCTAAAGAATAAAATAACAAAGGCAGTAAAACTTCCTTAAGGTATTGTTTTATGGGCCTAATATTAGAAACAGTGTAGCTATATAATAATAAGATGATATTAAGTAAACTATGATCATATTGATATTATATAATGTACAACCATTAGAATAATGAATATGGGCACTTCGTAACAGCATGGACAAACATTTAATAAGTGAAAATAAGGCGGCTATAAATTTATGTTTAAGTTGTAATTGTAACTATGAATAGACATGTAATATATAGATAATGACTAGAGGGGAATATGGAGAAATTTAAACAGTTGTGCTGGAGGTTTGGGTACATAGGTGAATAGTTTTCTTTCAAAATATAACAAAAGTTTCTTTTTTTGACAATAAGTTTAACTCTTAAAACAACAGAGATGTTTCTCAAGAATATACTAATATGTGTAAGAGAGTCATTGTTTGGATTAGAGGATATTTTGAAAAGACTGGACAGAAATTAAACAAATTTTAACACGGATTATCTCCAGGGATTATAGGGAATTTACTTTCTAAATATACTTGTCTGTATTTTTTCAAATATTTTACAATGAACATATTGTTAACTTTGTAAAAAAAGTAATTTTAAAAATAGATGAGCATGTTTTCTGTCCTCATCCCTGAGACCCCCACGCTGTATCTAGTGAATGTATCATTTCTTAAGTGCAGTGCATGTAGACAGTTTCTCTCCAAACTCACTGGCCCATAATTTGATTTGAGACAGAACTAAATATAGCACCAACTTGGAGATGGAGGACGGAAATCTGACTTTCCCTGCCCTCCTCTTTTTTTTTCCTCCCCTTCAGAGGCAGCAGGAGATTCCTTTCAAGACAGGTGGCCTGTGAGCCTGCTGTCATTACATATTTTTAAATGTTTCCTGGAAATAGCCTAAGCTCAAGAGTGCTGTGGCCTTAGGTAGAAGCTAAAGGGGGATTCCATGCTAGGGGCTTTTTAGACTATTACTCTGGACCCTCAAATGTTTTAACATTACCTTGCCCTCTCAGAGCCCCTGTAACGGACTGATAATCAGAACTACTCGGAGATGGGAAGCAGGAGGACAGTTTTCCCCGAGAATACAAGTTCCCTACAGTCTCACCCATTCGAGGCATGCTAGGGTCCTTGTGAGTTTAACTCCAGGACACCTGAGAGAACCAGTCCATTCTAGAGAAGCCTCGTTGGTCTGATCTTCAGAGAACATGTCTTTAGGGCCACACTGTGTAGAAAACAAGCCTTAGCAGAGACTTGGAGCCTTTTTGGGTATCAAATGTATCATCTGTGAAACAAGTAATAATAATGAAATCAGCATTGCCACATGTGGGCACTATAAAGCTTTCTGCAAATTAGAAAAAGGTCAGTGGTAATGCTAATAATAACAGTGATTATGTCACGTAATAAAAAGGTTTTATTTTAGAGCTAAAGAGGCGCTTCAGGGCTGTAAGCACTTTAATTATAGCACGTCTGCCTTGTTTAAACCTTGTTTCACAAATAGATGGCCCAGGGTAGAGCCCAGTAGCCTCCGTGCGAGGGGAACTGAAACCCGGAGAGCTGGAGTACCGTAGGCCCAGGATGTGCGAGATGGGGACAGCTGGTAGACGGGCAGGGCAGTGTTTCCTTAGGACGCGTCCCCTCCTGAGTTCGGTTCCTGTTCCTGAATTAAAGGTGGGACTGGCGAGTCAGATATCTGGGAAGGTAACAGCACGTCCTCTGTCCTCTGACCGTCTAGCTGTGCATATTCATTCAGCCAGGATTGCGCCAGAGAGGGGCCCCGGGGTACCCTTGGGTGGGGCGATGCAGACGCACGAGAGGACCTTCCCTCGAAATTCTCCCCACCGTTGGTTTTCCAAAGCCCCTCCTCAGTGAGGGGGGCGAGGGACAGAGGGCTTGGTGCGGTGTCTCCTAAGTGCTCTGCCCTTCCGCCACCACCATCATCAAGGCCCGGTAGGCCCTGGAGGGTGTGTTTGGGCGGGGAGTAACCTGGACCGGCTCAGCCCCCGTGCTCCGGCCGTCGGAGCCCCGCCTCCTCTCGCGGTTGACAGCTCAGCTGGTCCCGAGCCACTCGTGCCAGCCAGTCGCGTCTCAGCCTGCGCTGCCTCTGGCTGCGGCTCCCAAAACAGCTCCGGGCGCTGCTCCGCTCCGCGTCCAGCTTCCTACTGAGAACAGTCCCTCCCTTGTGCCCGTCGCACCGTTAGCTGGAGGTTTGGCCACGTCAAATCGGGTTTAAGGAAAAAAAAAGCAGGAGCAGAGCTCACTCTTCGCGGACACAGAAGGAGGGAGCTGGGGAGGAAAAGGCTGCTGCTCTTTGCACTGGAGGTTCGTGGGCAAGGCTTCTCATTTTCCCAGGCTGCGTCCACTCCCGGCTGAGGAGCTCCCGGGAGTGAAGACAGCGCCTGGAAAATGGAGCAGACGTGGACAAGGTAGGTGAGCCGCTGCGTCCTCGCCGCATCCCGGATTTGGTGCTCCTCCCCCCCACCCCCATCCCCGAGCCTTCAGGGAGAGGTCGCCTCTGGCCACTAGGGGCCTCGGACAGCTTCTCTTTTCGTCGCCTCGCCCTCCCTAATTCCCAGTCCACTTCTCTTGGTCCTCCCGCACATGGTCGGTTGGTTCTCTGATGCTTCCTTGCTTCAGGACTCTCCTCTCCGCCCCGCCTTGATGTTAAAAATACCCATGGGGCTGCCTGGGAGTTTTTGTAGAAATGTCTCTCTGTCTTTTCCTCGTTCCACAGATGAGAGGGATTCCCGCAGGTCTTTATTTAGAGATACCTTTGACTTCAGCTACCTTGAAAAATGTCACATTTTCTTCTCCCCCTACCACGTTTCCTTTCTAACAACTCCCTCCAGGAGTCAGTCAC
>PVKM010021025.1:0-22916 GCA_004027735.1 Carollia perspicillata
TTTTTCTGCTGCTTTATCTCTCCGCCGCCTGCGGACTCCGCCCCTCTTACCGGTTGGGTTGAATGTCCGAGGACTTCCGAATTTCAATTTTCTGTGTTCTGGCTGTGTTATTGTTTATAAATATTTGTTGTCCTTAATCTTGGTTGTGAGAGGAGGCACAGTGCTTCCACCTACGCCTCCATCTTGGCCGGAAGCCCTGGTTAGTAAATATTTTTTTAATTTTAGCTTACTGAGGTGTAATGGACATATATCTCACTTGTAAGATATTTAAAGTACAACCATGGTGATTTGATAATATGTTTATATTGTGAAAGGATATACCCTCATCAAAAACACAGCCATCGTGTGTCTGTCTGTCTGTCTGTCTTTGGTGAGGACATTGAAGTTCTACTCTCTAAGTTCAATTACACAATAGCGCTGTCAGCTGTAGTCACCACCTTTCAATCACATCAGATCCTCAGACCTTGGTGACTTTATAGCTGAAAGTTTGTACCCTTTACCATCCTCTCCTGATTCCCTTATTCCTCAGCCCCTGGCAACCACTTTTTTGCTCTTTTTCTATGAGTTTGACTTTTCTACCTTTTTATATTCTACATATAAATGATACCACACAGTGTTTGTCTTTCTCTGTCTGGCTCATTTTACTTATCATAATGTCCTCAAGGTACACACATGTTGCAAATGGAAACATGTAAGTATTTTCTCCCATTCTGTAGATTACCTTTCTACTCTGCAGATTGTGTCCTTTGATGCATAAATAATTTTGTTTGATGTAGTCCTGTTTGTCTATTTTCCTTTGTTTCCTGTGCTTTTGGTGTCATATCCAAGAAATCATGGCTCATTCCAGTGTCATAAAACTTTTTTCCTGTGCTTTTTCTAAGAATTTTATAGTTTCAGAGCTTACGTGTAGGTGTTCACTCCACCTAACACACTGCCTGGCATTTGCCACTCAGTATTCATTTATTGAGTGAATGTGTTTCCCCTAATGTAGTAAGTTGACAGCGTGTGTGTCGCAGGTCAGTTTGAGAAGACTGCCAAGGTTGTAACGTAGGACAGAATTACGTGTCTGGTAGCACTGTCAGTTTCATCTAAATGGGGATGTTATTCTGACAGCCAATACAAAGTCCTTTTAAAAAATAAAAGAGGACCTTTGGTTCATTTGTTTTCTCTTACTCTTAAATTGTTATTGAAAACATTTTAAAAAGATTTTATTTATTCATTTCTAGAGAAAAGGGAAGGAAGGGAGAAAGAGAGGGAGCAAAACATTGATGTGTCGCAGATAAATAGATCAGTTGACTCTCGCATGCCCCCATCCCGAGGACCTGGCCTGTAACCCAGGCATGCGTCCTCATTGGAAATTGAACCAGTGACTTTTCCATTCACAGGCCAGCACTGAATCCACTGGAGCCACACCAGCCAGGGCTGGAATTTTATTTGTATTGGAGTTTTACATGCACATGTTTTTAAGAGTTAAATAATTTTGTAGATGACACCACAAACAGCAGTCCTCTGCTCACCCTTTCATGCAAGTTCTTTCTTCCCAGATGATCTCTTTTAACTGATTATTTTAGGTTTTACCTTCATACCTTTAAATAATATGCAAACATTACTTCCTGATTTTTCAGGGAGTTTTTGCTTTAGGTATTGACTTTCCACCTTGGCCACCCACCCACGCTTTACATATCATCTTCCTCTCCGTGTAGTTAGAACACAGTATTGGTTAAATGTTAGATTGATATTCAGTATTTACATTATTATGGTTATGTAAATGCTGTTAACAGCTAAATCATATGCTTTACCATGATTATGTCTTTTCTTTCCTGCTGAAATTTTGTTTTCTCTGGAATTGTTAGGTTTTTTATTTGTGTATTTTCTGTGTGTTTATCCTTGAACTGTCTCTGAGCTCTCTCCCAGTTACATGAATCTCCCCTCTATATAGGATCATTCACATTAAGGGTTCTGTCAGTCCCACCTTCTTGAGCAAGTCTATCCTGGAGTCCCCTGCTGTACTCTGGTTTAGGCGAGTTGATTTTTGGGTGTGTGGCAGAGTGAGAGAATGGATCCGCCGTCTTTAGCTAGTGATTCCCATTGCTTCATGGGTGGAATCTTCTGTTTTTGCATTTCATGTCTTTATCTTTTTGGGTTTACTCCTTTGGGTTTACTTGGCTCAATGCATCTCAGAAAGATGTCTCTGCATGTCTCTTTTTCAATATGGAGTATCCTCCTTTATAAAGACCCTGTACTTTTGCCCTCCAGATAACAAATCTTGAATCTTCTGCTAGGGCAAGAAAAGGGTAGATACCTTACCCTTGCCTACATGGAGGAAGGGAGAGGATCTGACAGTCTGCTTCTTAAACTTTCATCAAATCTTTCTGTTTACAACCTACTGTTACCTTCATTTCCGGAAGGAATTGGTCCAGCTCATTCCTGAGGCCTTTGGATTTTCATAGTGTAGACCGCCTTGCTCCCCCGTTGCCATTTAGGATTCATCTGTCAGTCATCACTTTCCCACCTGCTTTCAAAACTTCAGAATTTTTTTGCTGCTGCCTCCAGTTCCTTTTTTGTCCTTGTGAGTTAATGATTAATTCCCCCCCCTTTATTGCCATTTGGTGAGGTATGAGAAAGAAGAGAGGCTGTGCACACATTCTTCCATGTCTGACTGGAAGTTCCCCGAACCAAACTGGCCTTAATCTCTACCCTTCCTCTTGGGATGGTCTTCTGGTCACCTTTACCCACTGTCGCCTCTTACCACCAGCTTTTACCATCGTCTTTACTTACTTTTTCCAACTTGTTGGGCCTTTTGCCTCTCTTTTTCCTTGTAGCCCCCATTCTTTGCACCCCACATTCTCTTTATTTCTAATTCACCAGGAAGCAGAGTAACCCTTCTCTCCCTTTGCTTCTTGTCAGTTTCTCTGTTTCCCAACATACAAAACGTACCAATCAAAGAATTGGTTCTACGTGTTTTGTTAGCTGCTCAAGAAATTATTCTGAACAATAGCACAAACCATACACAAATCTTTAGAAATGAAATCTTTGTTGATTTAGCACATGACATGACTTTGCTTCTCTCTCATTCTTGCTACCCTTTATCCTGTGTCGTGTGTCTTTGACTTCTAATCTTCATATTGTACTAACTACTCTTACACTGATAGGCCTTCCTCCTTGCAGGGTTTTGTCACTAGGAAGCAAGGTATTTACTTTTCAAGTAGAATAAACTTTATGAATAACAGAACAAACATTATATTGTGAGGGCTGAGTTTATTGCCCTGAATGATGTGTTGTGAGACTTTCTGAATTGCCAAGCCTTGATCCTCTGTCCATAGAAATAGGAAAATAATCTCTTACTACTTTAGAGGATTTTGAGAAGCAAGAGAGATTGAGCAAATGTGTTTGGGGAATTTGGAAAGGCTGTGTAATTTGTGTGCCCTTCCCATGCTGCCTCTGCATAAGGTCTAGACCAAGGTGTAGGGGGGACGTTCTGGGGTGTGGTGCACGGACATCAGCACGACTGAGTGTATCCCTGGGGGAGATCTCTCCACTTTTGGGCGGAAGCTATCCCTGCTTTGTCCTCTTAGCCTGGCAGATCTGGAACATTGGCGGTAAGTTCTTGGTAGGGATGCAGGTGTTCTCACAAGAGTGGCAGAGCCTTCTTAGGCAAAGAACAGCAGCAAGGAATGCATGGTGGTGGCTGCCAGTTGCTGAACCGTGGCTGACAGGTTTCTCTGTGGGAGACACTCCCTAAGGGATCTGTAGGAGCCCACAGTAGGCAAAAGCCAGCAGAAGTTTTATTAACATTTTTGTGACTGCATTTATATGCATGGACTGCTAAGTAGTGGAGGAATTTAGGTTTCATAAGTTTTGTGATTCTTAGTAAACTGACTCTAGCATTCTTGTTTCTCTTAAAAATGAGAAAATTAATTGCTGTTAATATTCTTGCCTGTTCAATTAACTGCTTTGTAAAATCAGTATCTCAGTTGACTTAGCTGCCATGAAGGAACCTTTTATCTTTCAATGAAATTAGCTGTACAGTGATTGTTAAAATTTTTAAGATTTTAAACCACAGCTTGACTTAGTCAAGGAACCAATGGAAGACCAGTGTGTTAATTTTCATTCAGGTAATTCATTTGGGAGCTGCTGATTGATAGGTTTCAACATATGAGAGGGAACCCAAAACACCCTGGAATTTATTTATTAAAAAAAATGTGTGTTTATTTTTATGCGTTTAAACTTCAGTCACCTTCAAAGTACTCGCCATTTGATGCAGTACACCTATTGAGATGTTTTTCCACAGCTTGAAACAGTTTGTGAACACACCATGCCTTTTAGGGCTTCTGCCATTTTTTGTTTCACTTCTTCCACATCCACAAAATGTTTCCCTTTGAGGATGTTTTTCATCTGGGGAAACAAAAAAAGTCTCTAGGGGAGAAATTGGGTAAATAGGGAGGGTGGAGTGGGGTCATGCCATTTTTGGTAAAAAACTGCTGAACACTCAGCATGGTGTGGGCAGGTGCATTTATAAATCAGCTGTCATGAAATGGGCAAACATGTTGAAAGAGTCTTCCAAAAAAATTCACTGAAGCCGAATGCAGCCAATAATGCCAGCTGGTGCACTGAGGCAGATGGGCTTCTAGAACACTCACCTAGCGGGGGAAGCCAGTACTACAAGGGCCCTGCCCTCCAGGAGATAATTCCGGGAGGTTTCTTGGGTCCCCCCTCATATGTTTATGTTTTGTTGAGATGTAACTTCTTCCATTTTGCTTTTCTTTCATTTTTTTAAAGGCTGTTGTTCTGTGTACTTAACTTTGATACTTAAGTCTTGAAACTTTGACAAGACACGAGGTAAGTTTATTTTTAGTCCTTAGGTGGTGAGGACTGGGCCAATCATATATCTCAGGTCATGGCACTCCATCAGTATTGGTCTGTGCCAGTCCTTTCACAGACCTTTAGCTTTTAAAATTAATTTCCCTTTATCTCCACTTCCCACATCTCTTTGTAGCTGCCCATAGTTACTAATATGTTTATGTCCTTGTATTTATATTTTTGTAAATACATGACTTTTTTTTTATGTGGTTAATTTTACCTAAATGGTACTGTGCTGTAGTTTTTGTTTTCCTTCTTATTCTCCCCAACCCCCTTTGCTATTTAAGGGCAATTTAAGAACTGACCATCTTTGATGTTGTGTATATTCCTAGTTCTTTGTTTCTAACTGCCATCTACTCTTCTGTGAATGCTTTGTTCTCTCAGTGATGGGCACCCAGATCACCTTCACCTCAACACTACCACAGACGTTGGGATGAACAGCCTTACACTTGTTCTGCTATGGTCTGCGAAGAATGTCTCTGGACATATGCACAGGAGTAGATTGCTCTGCTTAAGCTCTGCCAGATTTGGGTCTTCGTCAGTGTGTGCAAAGGATCATATATCTCCATCTTCTTGCCAACACTTGGCTTTATCCACCTCTTTAAGTTTTGCTTGGTAGGGTAGTATCTTGATGTTTTAATTTGCATTCTCCAACTCCTAGTAGTTGCAGCATTTCTTTGTGTACTATTAGAGCCATTTAGAATGTCCCTTCAGTGAATAACCTGTTCATAGCCTTCACCCATTTCTTTAATTAGGGTTCCTGTCCTTCCTTGGTTCACTTACAGATGTCTCTTGTCTAATTTAGAATATTAGCCTAGTATTTGCCTTTTCCCAGTCTGTCATAATATGTTAATTTTGTCAGTGGTGCCTTTTGTTGAATAGAAGCTAACTTTCATGTAATCCCAAGTCTGTAATTTTTTACCTAATGGCTTTCTGGGTCTTGTTAAATATAATATATAATAAAGACATTCTGCATTTTAAATTATATACTTTATATTTCAGCCTTTCATATTAAGTCTTTAGTCCATCTGAGTCCATCATCTTATATGGCATAGAAGAGTGATTCAATTTTATTTTTCTCTATGTAGTGAGACTCTTAGTACAACCCCACAAACTAATTTGTGGTGCCAGTGTTCTTATATTTATATGTCATATTCCTGTATTTCCATCACTCACTCTCTAAGAATTTTAGTTTTATTGGATAAATTTGTTTTTCTCACGTTGATACCAGTGCTTTATTACTGTGTTTTGTGCTGTGTTAAAAACTCATAGAATTTATAAATTTAAAAAATATAATTTCTCCCTCAAATTAATCTATAAAGTCAGTGTAGTCCCAATTAAATTCCATTTATTATTAAGAATAAAATTTTTATTTTAGAACAACTTTATATTTATAGAAAAAATGTGAAGATAATACAGAAAGTTCCCATCGTTATTGACAAATCCTTTTAGTCTTTCTTGATTTTTGTTTAACCCTGTTCCTGAAGTATATCTTTTTTAACTTCTTTGATAATTCTAATATCTGTTTAATTTTGGTTTGGGCCTCTATTTGATTTTTTTTCCCTTTAAGAATTGGTTATATTGCCACACTGGTGTGGCTCAATCCACTGGTGTGGATTGAGTACTGGCCTGCTAACCAAAGGGTAACTGTTCTGATTCCCAGTCAGGGCACATGCCTGGGTTGCAGGCCAGGTCTCAGTAGGGGGCATGCGAGAGGCAACCACACATCGCTGTTTCTCTCCCTCTCTTTCTTCCTCCCTTCCCCTGTCTCTAAAAATAAATAAATAAAATATTACAAAAAAGAATTGGTTATATTGTTCTTGGTTCTTTGTATGTTGAGTAATTTTGGATTGTGTCCTTGATATATTGAATATTATGTTGTGAGGGCTCTTTTGTCCTGTTAAAATCTTTCGTAGAACGTTGAGATTTTTTTTTGTTTTAGCAAACAGTCAACGTGGTTAAATTCAGGTGTCAAGTTTGCTTCACCTTCTGTGGGTGGTGGTTTTGGTGCTATTTTAGCTCTCAGCATTTGCTGTGCTGTTTGAAACTACTCGGCCCATGTGCTATTTGTTCTACACATGTGAGTTTGGGCTTCAGCCTGAGACTTGCAATTGTTTAGATACAGAATTAGGGACCCCTCTCTAGCTTTTTCCTGTTTGATGTATCTCCCGTATTCCTGGGTTCCCAGAGTCACCCTTCCCTACGTAGTTTCATGACTGGACCTGACTTCATGCAGGGCCAGGAGAATAAAAACAGGAAAAAATGGAAATTTTGCTTTTACCCTTTGGCTTGTGGTATGTATGTATGTATGTATGTATGTATTTATTTAGCTAGTTCTCTGTCCAGAACGAGGATGTTTCTCTCAGTATTTTTAATGTGTATGTCCACTGTGCCGTTTGTGACTTGGGCCACCTGGACCAAGCTGCATTTGGGTCAAAGCGGAGAGGTGAAGGTGTTAAAAAGAAAAGGAATCTCACTGGTACTGTAATTCTTCAAGTTTTTACTTCTGCTGTCACTAATTTGCCTGCTATTTCTTTACTTTTCTCAGTCTTCAGGTAGCTGCTTTTAGTATTCAGCTCGGAGTTTTTAGCTATAATCAAAGAAATGGGCTGTAGTGGGCTTATTCCATTGTGACTGACACCAAAGTTTGTATAATTTTTTAAAACTGTAAAACTTTGATAAAAAACAATTCCACAGAAGTTGTATAAAGTCAAGCTTTGTATAAATGATTTCAAGGACATTTCCTTATTCTTTTGAATTAGAACAAAGCACTGATAAGCCTTGTTTTAAAGTGTTTTATTTGTCTTTTTTTTTCCTCCACAAGAATTTCTCTCCCCTTTTATTTGCCATGGTGGGGAAAGTGGCATTCCTGTCTGCATAGTTCGCTACGTGTGTGCACACACACATACACCCTTACAACTGATTTTTTAAAATATTTTATTTATTTATTTTTTTTAGTGAGGGGGGATGGGAAGGAGAAAGAGTAGGAGAGAAACATCAATGTGTGGTTGCCTCTCATGTGTCCCCTACTGGGGACCTGGCCTACAACCCAGGTATGTATGTACCCTGACTGGGAATCGAACCGGCGACCCTTTGCTTCATAGGCCGGTGCTCAATCCACTGAGCTATACCAGCCAGGGCACAACTGATTTGAAACACACACACACGTATGCACACACACACACACACACACACACACACACACACACCACCCTTACATCCGATTTGAAATAGTCCCTAAGTTTGTTGCACAGTGACATTTGTCTTGGTAGAATATAGTTTGTTCATTTAAGGGCGGAAAAAGTATCAAATAGCAGAGAACTAGCTAATGACATGGATTTGTGGAAGCAGAGAACTGACTGGTACTCCATGTAAGTTTTCCATGGAACTTGCCTCTCAGTCCGGGAGAGGGTTGGGCTGTTAGTAACCCTCTGGGTGTTAAACCTTGTGGGGAGATTTGAGTAGTGAGCTGGAGGTGCAGGAGTGCCTGGTACACCTTTCTGTAAGCCAAACATGTTAGGTTGAATCATGTGAAATTGCTGTTTTTGTAAGTCAAAGACACTCAGACACTGGCAATTTTATATAGCTCAAAACTATTTAACTCTCAGTTCTGAAATTTGGAGCAAGAACATGACACCAAGTTTAAATATCATCTGTATTAAGTTAATGGTTGCTGCTTTATCATACAAATCCAAAATCTCAGATGCATAGTAAGGTCTACAATGGACATTCCTGTTGTTGCTTAGTGAAGTCCTCAGAGACAGAGTGATGAAGGCTCCTCAGTTGTCCGTACATGGCTTCCAGGTGTCCTAGGGGGTTGATAAACAGCCAGGAGACTGGGAAAGGAAGATGGTGACAAAAAGAAAGTGAGTGACAAAGCATACCCACTTCGTGATCTCAGCCAAGGTGGACATACTTGTTTGGTGAGAAGGAAAAGCAGTGGGGGGCTGTGGCACAGGAAATGTAGTCTGTATTGTCAGCCGCTTCCAGCACCAGTTGTGAAGGGAAGCGAATCTCTGGTGCGCAGCTGTCTCTACCACACCACTTCTTGATCCCTTGGGAAACATCTTCTTACTGTTTGTATTAGTTTACCTGGCTGCCATAACAGGCACCACAGCCTGGGTGGCTTAAACAACAGAACTTATTTTCTCATAGTTCTGCAGACCAGAAATCTTAGGTCAAGGAATCTACAGGTTTGGTTTCTTCTGAGCTTCTCATTGGCTTCCAAACAGCACCTTTTCATTTGTGTCTTCACATGGTCTTTTCCCTACATGCCCAGACTCCCTCTGCTAAGAACACTAGTTCATTGGATGAGGGTCCACCCTAATGGGCTCATTTCAATGTATTCTTCTCTTTAAAGCCCGTCTCCAAATGCAGTCACATCCTGAGGTACTGAGGCCTAGGGCAGCCCAGAACACAAAGCGTATGTTGTAAATGAATATGTTTTCCCAGAAGTAGTCAGACTGTATTAGAAAAAAAGAAGAAAGGAATGCTTGATCTATGTTATAATTTTACTTTTACTGGATCAGTAATAAATCCTGAATTAAATACAGGGTCCAGCAGAAGGAACGCCTGCTGAGTGTGGCCAGTAGGGTGATGCTCTGGGTGTAATCATTTATAGTTTTAGTTTGAACATTGTGCCTAAAATGTCATATGGTGTGCTTGAGTGTGATATTGTTATGTTACAGAATTACATGCTTATGATTTTGAAGTAAAAAGAGTTTGTAATAAAAAAGGGGTGTTATTTGTGCCGGACCCTGTATATCAATATTAATGAAGATTGCTGGTGTCTCAAAGACATTTTTCCTTATTTATGAGTCAAGAAAAGGTATAGTGATGAAGATAGTTTAGTTTTTAGTGAATGTGGTCATTGTTTTTCTTTTTCCTAGAGTCTGCTAAATGTCATTGTTTTTCTCTCTCCCAGAGTCTACTAAATGTTAAGTCTTTATTGTATCTTAGTCAAGGGACATGTCAATTACTGAAACAGTAAAGAGAATTACTAAACATGTCATCTGTAAGGAAATTCTAGATCATGGGCCATTCTCTCTTCACCCTCTATAATGTAAAAGTAGATATCTACTGGGTATGGTGACGTGTTAAATGAAGTTTTGTACTGAAAACCAAGGCTGTGGTATGTGGTTGGTAATTCCCTTTTAGCCAGACGTTTGGAGGTGGGAAGAGAACGTGCACTCGAGTTCTGCCGTCTGAACTGTTGGACCTGTTTTCTTGACCTGCTCCTTTATCACAGTTATCTGGTGGTGGATTGGGGGTGAGGCTCTAAGGGAAGGGTAAGGCTCTTAATCCCTTTATAGGAGTCTTAATTTCTTTATAAGAGATTTATAAGGGAAAGATAAATACCATATGATCTCACCTATAAGTGGAACCTAATGAACAAAACAAACAAATGGGCAAAATAGAACCAGAGACATGGAAACAAGGAACCAGAGGGAATGGGAGGGAAGGGTGAAGAGGAGGGGAAGGGTCTAGTCAAGGAACATGTATAAAGGACCCATAGACATGGACAGCAGGATAGGGGATTGACTGTGGGAGCAGGGGGGTGCAGGGTAGGGGAGAGCAATGGGGGGGGGAAATTGGGACAACTATAATAGAACAACAATAAAAAAGTGGAAGTTTTTTTCTCCTAAAAATTTTAAAAAATAAAAATGAGAAAGTTCTGATTTTCCTGTGTATGTTATTTAAAATTGTCATATCATGAAAACATCTGTGGAATTTGCCTTTTATTTTCTGTAGTTGTGTATTTCTCATATATATATTCATACATATATAAAATCATATATATAATCATCTATATATCATACATATTTAAAATCACACACATATATATATTCTCCCTCTCTTTAAACACACACATGCATTTGAACATCCAGAGTTTTCTATATGTATTAATTGGATCAGTAAGTATTTGCACCTACTAAGTGCAAACATTGTTCTGCACGAGATAGTTGCTGACATTCCTAAGGTATAAAGATATTGGCAGACAATATGTGGATATTTGATGCAAAAACGTAATTTTTCCAGTATTTCAGGTCACTTGAAGTCTGCCTCTGAGTGAGCAGCCTTAAATATGTAAAACGAGATTCTCAGAAGTTCGACTTTATTCTTTCAACAAAACTAGTATCGACTGCTCACTGTTTGGTAGATACTGGGGAGAGCAAAACGACTGTGGCCCAGTACCTGACCACAGACAGCTCACAGTCTAATCAGGAATTGGTTTATAAGAAAAAGGAAATTAAAATTTGATCATATGCTGAGGTAATAAGTGATAGTAAAGGTTTGAAAAGAAAATGCCATGGCAACAGAGGGGAAAGGATGGGGTTACCAGGAAGAGCCTCCCAGAGAATATATACGTATATAAAATACGCACCTCTCAACTATGGCTGTAGGTAAAGGGGAGTCAGATTCTCTGTGACCCTTGGAACTGAAGCCTTTTAATTATTCATATAATTTAACATACATCTAGGAGTGGAAGTTTATTTACTAGATGCATCTCTTTCCATTCGGACCTTTAGTTCGTTGGGGAAGACAGGTGTGGAAGCATCTGTGTGGCTGCGTTCCAGATGCTCGCCCTTCGGGGTTTCCTACAGCGCAGCTCCAGTCACATCGCGTTGCTTAGGTGGCCCTTTCCTGTTCGACACAAAATACTTCTCATTTGTCTTCATTCAGTCTGTAGAAACAAAGCAAAAACTTTTTAAAAATCACAAAGTTGGAGCTACTGTTTTATCATCCTCACATGTCGTCTTTTTCTCTTCAAAGCTAAGGTGTCCATCACACGCTGATATACAGATATTACCCCCCAGACTAAGACCATAATTATCTCAAACTTTGCTGAGTATATGGCTCTTTAAAACAAAATACACCCTCTAAAAATAAGTGAAATATTTAAAAAATACACCTTTGCAAAGGAGATGCTTATTTTTCCATTTATATACGATGAATTTAAGATATATTTCCTATAAAATATTTTATATATATTTTTTATATGCATAAGCAGGCCTGAAAGCATTTGCTAAGGAGAGAGTTGAGGGTTGCCAGTCTCGTGGTGTGCTGAGGGGGTGGTGCGGTAAGGATGCCTTTGCAACGGTTTGATTCAGCAGGTGTACTGAGTGCTGTGGTCAGAGTACTATCGCCCGGCCCTCCGATAGATAGGAAAGGGAGCAACAAAATGAACAAATACAGGCTCTGTTGTTGTTGTTGTTTTTTAAGATTTTATTTATTTAATTTTAGAGAGGGAAGGGAGGGAGAAAGAGAGGTAGAGAAACATCAATGTGTGGTTGCCTCACGTGCATCTAGCCTGCAACCCAGGCATGTGCCCTGACTGAGAATTGAAGCAGTGACCCTTTGGTGCACAGGCCAGTCCACTGAGCCACATTAGCCAGGGCTGTTTTGAAGGACCTTCCAATTTAATGCACTGTTTCTGAATCTTCTGCTTTCCATTCTCTAATTTTGCCATTTCCCAGAGTTTTAATTTATCAGTTCTGTAATCTGTAAAGTCTATACAGCTAGTTTGCTTAAATTATTGGTCATTGGTTCTTCTTTGTGCAGCCAGAATTTAAAATTATAGAAAACATTTTGGTGTCCCGGTGCCTTCTTCCGTAAATGAACATTTATATGGTGGCTGCTTTTCAGAGAGTGTACCAATGCAGTCCCTCCGGCACGGTGACTCTTTGTGGACAGTATTAGATCAGGTCTGAGCAGCACTAGGAGACAGCACTAGGAGAGTCTGAGAATATGCCCAGTGTCAGCTTCTTGGCTGGGGTGTGCTTTTGAAACAAAGAACGCTCTTGGCACCCCAAAACTATTGAAACGTGTACCGTTGTACATGGGAGCTCTAATAAATAAAGACGCATAGGGTATTTCTTGCTTTCATTTGGTCAGAACTAAAGGTTATGAATCCTTTTAGGCTTCTTTCTAAATCTGTCCCACATCATTAGCACATAATCCAGAAGTAAATTCCACAAAATCCCCAAGTACATCACTTATCCAGAAGCCAGACTACTGACATCATCAGCCACAGCACCTGGTTCCATGAAACACATAACTGCTTGAACATTTGCTACGGAAAGGTTTGTGCTGGCTGTGTCAGGGTGTAGATAGACCAGTAGGATTGAGTACCTGCAGGTAGCTTACGAATTTAGTAGAGCGCCCTCCTCTAGTTGGTCCAGTTGCCATCCCATTGTAAGTCCATTTCTTCCTGGCCTACCCCAGTGTGTAGCCACCTACAATTCGGTGTTGATCCCGACTCATGCAGTACCGTTGTTACAGCATAATCTGTGTAGCCTTATCCTCACTGTACAGCAGGTGTTAGAAACAGTAGAGATGTGGAGATGTGTCTTGCGCTGTGGACAGTGTCTACTGTGATTGACGGAGAAGCTGCTGTGGGACTGATCACTTGTCATACTATTTCAGGGAATTTTATTTTTCTGATGGAGCCCCATGATTGTCCTAGTTCAAAAAGGCAGAACCTAGATGGGAGGCATTCTTTAAAAGTAATCCAATTTTGATTGTGTCCTTTTTCTACAGAATGTGCATTTTATTTTTTTTTTAATTTTCAAAAATATGTTTATTGATTTGAGAGAGAGAGGGAGAGAAACATCTATGTGAGAGAGAAACATCTGTCAGTTGCCTCCTCTACATGCTGGGGATTGAAGCCACACCTTATGTATGTGCCCCAACTGGGAATTGAACTCCCAACCTTTCAGTGTATAGGATGACGTTCCAACTAACTGAGCCACACCAGCCAGGGCCAGAATGTGTATTTCCCCTTCCTCAAACTAAAAATGTAGTGTAGAATAGTGTGGGCAGTATTTTTGCATGAAATTACTAAATTATTCAAATAATTTTTCTTCTTAAGTATTGTAAAAGTGATCAGAGATAAATATTTATGACTTATATATAAGTACTTAGAGGGCATTTTGGAGATGTGAATTGTACTATGACTTCCTTGACTGTGTTTGATAATATTAAGAGTTCTTGGAAGTTTTTTTCAAAATCTTGCAATCTGAAAGTAGATGAAATGTTTGAAATTAATTTCAGCTGTAATTGTATCTCATGGTGATAGTCTCTTGCTTGCTTCATGTTACAAACAAATGTGAGGTACACATTTCATAATCAAAATAGCCAAGAAATTCTATCTAAAAGAAAGATGGGGAACTAATGTAATCTCTTCATAAATTCTGAGTTATTTTACTAGGGTTACATTAGGTTAATTAGATTAGATCAATCTAAAGTTAGAGTGTCATTTACCTAGGCCTGCTTTTAGCATCTAGAAGGGAGTAGAAAACAACAAATAGCACCTATCCACCCAATCCAGATTTTGAATAAATTGAAAAAAAACCTCAAGAATTAGCAGATAAGGGTCATGATATTATTGCCTTTATTATTGATAACAGCAAAATTAAAGGAAGCACTTTAGTATTAGAGCCAAATTGGCTTGCTCACTGAATTCCAGAATTAGGCAGACCTATGCCTTGGTCACAGTGGGATTGCCCTGGGTGGAGAAGGCATATGTGGTATATAGACCCTTCACCCAACCCTACTCCTACTGGCAGTTCACTAGTATGAGGAAGAAGGGTACGGCTGGCCTGTTTATTCTTCCCAAAATTTCCCATCAGATCAGTTGCTTTGTCATCTCAGTGACAAGGAAGTGCCAGAGACGTTAAAACTGCTGGACCTCCGTGGAAGAATACTTCAGAAGTGAGGAATAAATGTTCTCTGACACTTGGCTCCTTCTCCCATGCATGGTTTACATGAAGAGTGGGTTGGTGGCAGGGTAGGAAACAATAGCATAACTTGGCCAAGAAGTAAACCTTTGTTTTGGGAAAGAGACCTCATAACAATAGGCCTCTTGGAAATTATCACTAAGGTTTGTTTACCAGACTCACTGGGATTGTCTACCCTCAGGCAGTCCTCACTGCCTTTCTGAAACATCTGTGACATGGCACTTTCTCCTGGGCAATAAATGAAGGTCCCCGACCTGGTTTTCTGCGGTCTTTTAGCATTTTAAAATATATCTGCCTCTCTGTCTCCCCTTTGTTAATTTTCTTCACAGACTCATTTCATTCTCTCTCCCCTATCCCCCAACCTAGTGCTTCCCATGTTTGTAGCCAACTTTCTTTTCACTCAACACTCTCACCTTGGCCCTGAGCCACTTGTGCAGTTTTAACTGTTTTGTATCCTGATGATTTCCAAATCTCTGTCTCCTACCCAACCCTGTTCTGAGCTCCATATTTATGTATCCAGCACTCTGTTTAACAGTTCCACTGGGGCCACCTAAAACTATTCTTACTTCTTCCACCCACCCTCTCATCAACATCTCAGAAACCCTTTTATTCTGTATCCACAGTCTTTTTTATTCTGTATTCACAGTCTTTGAGTGGTACCTCGGCCTGTCTGCTAGGTTAAGCCATAAGTGACCTCAGGCTCCTCCTCCTTCATGATTGCTTATCTCCCAGATCAGAGGTCAGCAAGCTATAGCCACTAGGTCACATTTAACCAGAGACCTATGAGCCAAAAATGGGTTTTACATTTTTGAGTGGTTGCTTGAAATAAGCATATATATATGATATCTGTCTAGAAAAAGTCTAACCATTGTTAATATAATGAAAACGGTTTGTGTGACATTGATGTAACCTGGCAGCCAAGGAGAGTGGATGGGAATGAGTGCGCATGAGCAATGACAGCTTCACCGTACTAGTCAGTGGAGGCAGTAAATGCTGGTGAGTGAGCATGTGTACTGTGTGGCTGTTGCATTCAAAATGACTGAGGGAGTAGAGCAATGAATCTGCATCAGTTTTTGCTTTAAGCTTGAATAGTCCTCCACTGAAACTATTCAGATGATTCAGAAGGCTGCAGCTAGGGGCAACTGGTGGTTGGCAGCTTCATCACAACAACACGCCCGCTCATGCATCACATCTCATGCAGAGTTTTTTGGTGAAGCATCAAATCACCCAGGTGACTCAGCCCCCCTAGAGCCCAGATTTGGCACCCTGTGACTTCTGGCTTTTCCTAAAACTAAAATCATCTTTAAAAGGAAGAGATTTCAGACCACTGATTGAGATTCAGGAAAATACTACAGGGCAGCTGATAGTGATTGGGAGAACTGTGTGAGATCCTGAGGTACCTACTTTGGAGGGGGCTGAGGTGTCATTGTTCTGAGTACAATGTTTCTTGTGTCTTGTGTCTTCAATAAATGTCTCTTATTTTTCATGGTACATGGCTGGATACTTTCTGGACAGACTGTTTTATGTATATGCATCAGGCACCCCATGTGGCCTGCAAAGCCTAAGCATTTACTCTCTGGTCCTTTACAGAAACCTAATCATCTCCTCTCTTGTTTAAAATCCTGCAGTGTATTTTGCCCTTTTCTCCTCTATTTTCTTCCTGCAACAACTTTACTCTTTAGGACTCTGCTCAGTTGGACTCGCCTTTTCCGTTAAGCCCCCATTCAACCTCATATTTCTGTTGTTGCACATTCCAGTGGCATTCCTAGCACTCCTTTGCCATCCAGTTGTCCCCACTACACTATTCACACCTTGAGGGCAGGTTCCATGTCCTGGTCATTTTATATATGTAGCATCTGACATATTATAGGATTATAATAAATTAACACTTATAATGGGTCCTTTGAGGAAAGTTTCTATTCCTAAGATATCAAAAACAGTAGTACTCTAAAGATATCAATTACCAGTTTGTTAATAGGCAGAACTTACAGCTTCCTGATTTTTTATTTAATCATATTCTGTTGATTTCTCTGTAAATTAAATATTTAAAAAGTTATTGAACTGGTAATTATGTTATATTCTCACAATTTCTGTTTCATAACTTTTGAATTATGTATTTTTTTAATTTTGAGATAATTGTAGACTCACATGCAGTTGTAACAAATAATTCGGAGAGATCCTAGGTACCTTTTACCCAGTTCCCCCAGTGGTAACATTAAAAAACTGCTACAGTATCACAACCATGATATCGACATTGTTATAGTCAAGATACCGAACATTTCCATCACCATGAAGATACCTCCCTCCTGTTGCCCTTTTACAGCCACACCCACTCTCCCTCACACATAGCTCTCCCCACCACCCAGGGCAATCACTAACTTGTTTTGCATTTCTGTAATTTTGTCATTTCAAATAAAATAGAAAGCAGACTCATAGTTGCAGGGAACAGACTGATTGATGGTTGGCAGAGGGGAGGGAGTTGGGGCACTGGGTGAAAAAGGTGACAGGATTAAGAAGTACGAATTGGTTACAAAATAATCATGGGAATGTAAAGTACAGAGTAGGGAATATAGTCAATAATACTTTATAATTACTATGCCAGGTGAGTACTTGAAATTGGGAGGATCACTTTTAAAGTATATGATTGTCTAACCACTGTGCTGTACACCTGAAACTAATACAAAATAATATTGAACGGAAAGTGTAATTGAAAAATAAAATAAAATAATGTGTGGGTGGAATTAGAGTATATAAACTTCTGGGATTGGATTTTCCCCACTCAATATAAATCTTTAGAGATTCGCTCAGGTTTTTCTTTTGCTGAATTTTTATAATTTTTAAAACATGAAGCAGTCCCCTAGTTTCCTATAACTGCAGTTTCTTAAAGGATTTAACAATTTTTACCTGTTGGCCCTGGCTGGTGTGGCTCAGTGGACTGAGCAAACTGAAAGGTTGTTGGTTGGATTCCCAGTCAGGGCAGGTCCCCAGTTGGGGGTGTGCAAGATGTAACCACACTTTGATGTTTCTCTCCCTCTCTTTCTTCCTCCCTTCCCTTCTCTCTAGAAGTAAATAAATAAAATCTTTAAACAAAAATTTTACCTCCTGTTCTTTAACTACAACAGTGGTTTTTAAACTTTGTACTCTTAAATTATTGAGACTGAAATAGCTTTTGTTTATGTGGATTATAGCTATCAGTATTTACCATTTAGAAATTAAAATTGAACTATTTTAAAAAATATTTAAGTCACTTAAAATGACAATAATAAGTCTATTATGTATTATTATAAGTAACATATTTTATGAGAAATAAAACTTTTCCAAAGCAAAAATATATTTAATGAGAAGAAAAGCTCTGTTTTACATTTTTATGACTCTAATGTCTAGATTATCATACCTACTTTTAAAAAAATTATTGATTTGAGAGAGAGGAAGGAAGAGAGAGAGAGAGAGAGATAGAGATACTGACTTGTTGCTCTACTTACTTATGCACTCATTGGTTGCTTCCTGTATGCGTCCTGACTGGAGAGCCAGCCTGCGGCTGCAGCGTATTGGAGCGACACTCATCAGCTGAGCTCCCCGGCCAGGCCTCGTATCTGCTTTATAATGTAACGTGTTATGGAAGTTGTTTTGGTTGGAGTATATGAAGAAAATCTGGCCTCCCATTGCTGAATAGTTGGAAAAGTCAGGAGTATTTTAATAGTTTTTTTTTTTTCAGATAACTGTGGATATTCTTCTTTGATACTGTACCCAAACTCAAGTGGTAGTTTATTAAAGCTTCATTACAGTGTAGAATATGAAACCACATGGATTGATTTTTCATACTGTATTACATTAAAATCCATTTATCTGTCTTAACAGAATGGATCTGTTACCCATGTATGACTTTCTTTTAACGTAATGCATTGATCATTTGGACAATACTGAATCACTCAGTTATACACATCTCACAAATTATGATGCATTTTATTGTACAATATAAAAATTATATTTGTTAATATTACTTTCAGTCTCATAAGAAGAAAATGCCAACTGTTGGGAAGCATCAAACTCAAATTTTCCAAAATTTTGATTTTTTGCTTGAAATCACTCTCAGTTCACTGAAATTTTTCATTGTCATAAATGCTGCTAGTGACAGACTTACTTTGTTCATTTTGAAGAAAATACCCATCAAATACTCAAGTCTGAATAGCCATAGTTTGTCCATCATTTGTTCTTGTAAGTAAAAATGGTGTTATATAAAAAGGCAGCCAGTTCAGCTCACTGCTCAGTTATGCAGGTGCTTTTTCTTCAAACACCACACCGTGTCAGAGAGATACAGACTCGGGCCAAGCTGTGAGCAAACCAGTAACTTCCGACGGACGGGAATGCGTGTCCTAAGGCATCACCATCTCGATTCCTGCTAAGGCTGCCGCAGTTTTACTCACCATTGTATTTATACCGTCCATGCAAATAATTTAGGAGCATAAAGTTTGAGATCCATTGTTATGGATGAAAAACGAGATAAAATTTTTCAGTAGCCTTTCACTTAGAAAAAAAGGCAAATCGTGTCTTAATGTCATTATTGAAACATTTTTTGCTTTGTGGAATTGTGTATGTTCTTGGGGGACCCCCAGAAACCCATGGACTAGATTTTGGAGAACTGCTGATTTACAAGAAAGGGATTTCTGACTTAACTTCTTTCTCTCTTCTCTAATTTCTTCTCTTCACCTTTACTTTTGCCAAGTTAGACCCTGCAGGAGCGCTGGTCTGGGTGGGATACCGTTTCTGGTCAGATTATACCGTTTCTGGTCAGATTCTGGTCTGGAGATGTCCACTCCAGACTGTCAGCCTCAGCACGGGCACCAGACAAATGCCAGGAATGCTCAAGGCACAAACGAGAATACCCGTTCACAGCCTTACCTTGGCCTTGAGGGACAGAAGCAGCAGGGGAGGGCCACAAACCTGCTAACCTTGTTTGCTTGCCTTGTGTGCCCTAAGAAATTGTCACATCACATGGACCTGAGCCCACAGGGAGACATACTCTCAGTCACATGTTTGCTTCAGGATCCAGGATGGGAGAAATTCTCAGGCTAAAACAGGCCCTCCATAGGTCTCTCATGCCCACATACTCTAGTCTCAAATGAGTCGTAGTCTTTTCATTCCAATTATCTCCAGGACAGGGCCTCCAGTTTCCTGGCTGTAATAAACATTAGGAGTTGAGAAGGTTTCCCTTAGGGGTACTCTTTAAAAAAAAAAAAGATTTTATTTATTTTTAGAGAGAGGGGAAGGGAAGGAGAAAGAGAGGAAGAGAAACATCAATGTGTGGCTGCCTCTTACACACCCCTTCTGGGGACCTGGCCCACAACCCAGGCATGTACCCTGACTGGGAATCAAACCAGCAACCCTTTGGTTCTTAGGTTGGCACTCAATCCACTGAGCCACACCAGCCAGAGCCTTATGAGTACTGTTGAGACTCCCTTTTCTAACTTAAGTCTGTTTCCTTTTATTTATTTTTAGTGAATATGAAGAGCTAACATTTCTCTATGAGCTATTGCTTTATATTTTGAAGACAGTTTTATTTTCTGTATCTTCACTCGCAGTCTACTTTAGCCTTCCTTCTACTTTTTAACCCAGTTTCTTTAGTTCACATTTCTAATCTGGGGTGATTTTGCCCCCCAGGGGACATTTGACAATGTCTGTAGACATTTTTGTTTGTCACAACTTGCGGGGATAGCTCCCTGCATCTAGTGGATAGGAGTCCGAGATCTTGCCTTCATTTCAGCAAAATCTCTCATTAATTTTGTTACAATAAGATTTTCATAGACTTTCTGTTGAATGATGGGAGTGCCCTACAAGGTACAGGACGGCCTCAATCAGCAGAGAATTATCCAGCCCCAAATGTCAGCAGTGCCGGTCTCTAAACACCCTGCTTTAGTCCTTCCTTGTAACTTGTTGGCTCTTTATTAATGTTTTGTTTTCTAAATTAACAATTCAGTTTTACTTTATATATTATGAGAATTGTGGTTTTATTCCAGGAAAATATTTTGATTATGATCAGAATAACTAAAGAACGGAGGCATAGCAGCACAATTTACAATAGCCCAAGTGTTGGAAGCAACCTACCTGCCCATCAGTAAATGAATGAATCAAAAAACTGATACATTTACACAATGGAATACTACCCAGAAGGAAAAAAGGAGGAGCTCCTACCCTTTGCCACAGCATGGATGGATCTGGAGAGCATTATGCTAAGTGAAATAAGCCAGGCGGTGAAAGACAAATACCATCTGATCTGACCTGTAAGTGGAACCTACTCAACAAAACAAACAAGCAAGCAAAATATAACCACAGACATTGAAATAAAGAACAAACTTACAGTAATGAGAGGGGAGAGAGGAGGGAGATAATAGGGGAAAGAAGGGAAAGGTGTGTCAAGGGACATGTATAAAGGATCCTTGGACAAAGCCAAAGTGGGGTAGGATTGAGGGTGGCAGGTGAGGTGGGGGAGCGGGGGAAAAGTAGTGGTGGGAAAATGGAGAAAACATCTGTATTCGAACAACAATACAAAATATTTTGGAAGCAGGTCACTCTTTAGAATTGTGACTGACTTTGTACCTTAGGTTGTGCTACATCATTAGCTTCTAAATCTGAGTGAGCACAACTACCTGATGACTTTTAAAAATACGGATTTTGGGCCCCAACTGAATCTTTAAAAAAACTACTCCAGAAATTCCTAAAATTAGCCAGATTTGGGAATCACTGAAACCAATATGTATTCAGAAGCTAAAAACTGATGGACTTTTAAGACTGCTAGTGCAAAGAGAAAACGTTCCTTGTGGCTTTCAGAGATAATATACACCTTCCTAGGCAACCAGTTTAGTCAGTAAAACCAGTCCGGTAGCCCTCAGATTGGCAAGGCAGAGCTAGAGCAGTGGTATCCAGTAGGATTTTGCTGCTTTCCAGCGTGTGGTGTCCAGTTCATCTTGTTTGCCACAGGCCTGGTTTTTAGAAAGAAGAGGAGTGAAAAGAGTTGTGGGAAGGTTTGAAGGGAGAATTGCTAGTAGAATCAGAGAAGTACTATTCACCTTACTTCCCAGGAGGGGAGTTATTCAGTGCTGATATCTCCTCCATAGCACCCATTTGCTACCCACACTCATCACAACGGTAAGGGTCTTTAAATGCAATCTGGTGTAGGACTTCCGGCCAAGATGGAGGCGTAGGTGGAAGCACTGTACCTCCTCTCACAACCAAGATTAAGGACAACAAATATTTATAAACAATAACACAACCAGAACACAGAAAATTGAACTACGGAAGTCCCACAAACATTCAACCAGACCGGTAAGAGGGGCAGAGTCACAGCCGGTGGAGAGGGAAAGCAGCAGAAAAACGTGGTGGCTGCCAGGCTCGGGAGCACCAGGCGGTGTAGGTGGCGTGGAGCATGCAGACCCCAGATGGGGGGAGGAGACGAGCAGAGCACGCAAGGCACGCAGGGCGGTTGGCCAACTGTGGACACACATTCGTGTGCAGATAAACTAGGCAAGAGAGGGCAGTGAGACAGACCGTGCAGCCCAGGGCCCCAGCGACGGGCAATAAAGCCTAAAAACACCGATTGAAAAGGTGCCAGGAGAGGCTCCCAGCCTCACAGGAGAGGTCGCCGGGGAGACCCGCAAGGTCCCGGAGTGTGCATAGGCCCTCCCACCTGGGAACCAGCTCCAGGGGGGCCCAGTTTGCTTGTGGGAGGCAGCAGAGAGGACGCAAATTCGAGAGAGCGTGGAACAGGCACCATTGTTCCCTCTCTGACCCCGCCCCCAGATATAGCATCACAACTTGGCAACTAGCCTGTCCCACCCTGGTGAATAGCTAAGGCTTTGCCCCTCAAACATAATAGGCACCACCTGACCAAACATGACTCAAACAGAAGAAAAGCTCAGAGTCCCAGAGCCAATACTTTTAAGCAACCAAGAGATAGCTAACCTATCAGATGCACAGTTCAAAGCACTGCTAATCAGAATGCTCACAGAATTGGTTGATTCTGGTCACAAATTAGATGAACAATGAAGGCATTCATAGGTGAAATGATGGAAAATGCACAAGGAACCAGTAGTGATGGGAAGAAAACTGGGACTCAAATCAATGGAGTGGACCAGAAGGAAGAAACAAACAACCAAACAGAAAAGAATGAAGAAACAAGAATTCAAAAAAATGAGGAGAGGCTTAGGAACTTCCAGGACATTTTTCAATGTTCCAACATCCAAATTATAGGAGTACCAGAAGGGGAAGAGGAAGAGCAACAAGTGGAAAACTTATTTGAACAAATAATAAAAGAGAACTTCC
>PVKM010021026.1:0-22907 GCA_004027735.1 Carollia perspicillata
AGAAAAGGGGATGACAGTCTCCAGAGGGGGGAGGGGAGGGAATTTCAGGGAAAAAGGGAGGGGATTATAGGAACAAGTATAAAGGACACATGGACAAAAACTAAGGGGGGTGGAAATGGGAGGGAGGTGGGGAGCACTGGGGGAAGGTCTGGGATGGGAGTAAAAGACAGAAAACTGTACTGAAAAACAATAAAAAAATGCAAAAAAAAAAAAGAAAACAGCATTTAAAAAAAGAACAAAAAAACACACAAAAAATCGCACCTCTTGTTGGTTTCAAACTGGTCAAACCGGTTTTTCTGATCTTGCTGGCTGCAGAAGGCTGGGGAGTGATTGGTGTGGCGATTCTCCCCTCCTGACATTCACCCAGTCTGCCTTCCAAGCACCATCCTAGCCGCCAGTCTGACTCTTTTCCCCAATCCTCAACGTGGGAGTCCTGGTTCACTTCAGAGCACTTCTCCTGGTGGTCACCACCAGACGCTGGCGTGCAGGGGTACCCCCCCCCCGGGTTAGGCCGGCACCAAATGCCTCCCTTCCCAGCGAACCTGGGCCCAAACGCCTCCCCTCCCAGTGCCACTGGGATGGAGTCACTGCACCTTCCCCCCACGCCCAGCTAGGCTGGGAGTCAGCCTCGGGCTGTCACAGCAGAGTCTCCCACCTCTCTGTTTGATAAATTCCTCCTATTCGAACCTGGCGTCCCATGTAGCCCAATTCTCCAGGCAGCCGGTGACTTTCGGAGTCAGTGTGCGACGCAGCCCAGTCCTCAGCTCTCCCGAGCTGATGCCCACAGACTTCGAGAGTAACCACAGCTTTGTGCATTTTGCCTCTTCCTCCTTTTTCCCCTCTCCAAGACCAGAGCTCTGCTTGTGTTGCTCCAACCCTGGTCTGTTGGGGAGGGAGGGAGCAGGTGACCCAGCTCTCTCCCAAGGATTTCGGCAGGCCCTCAGCTTTCAAGCAGTCTGTGGTAGACTGAGCGCCCGCTCTGGGCGCCGGGCGCCAGGCCTGGGGGCTACAAACTCGCTGGGTCCCTGCGCTGATCCCTGGGACCTTAGTGTCCTGATATCTTCTTCTTACCATCTGGTTTCTGGTTTTTCAGTGTCTGCTGCAGCTTTGTGGATTCTTATTTTCAAATATGCTGCAATACTGTTGTGTGTCTGCTCTGTTCCTCCATCGATTAGCCAGTTTTTCCTCCTGTGTGTAGCGGGACGTGAAATCCGCTCCCTCCTACTATGTTGCCATCTTCTGTCTCCAAATCAGTTTTCAATTTTTTACCCTTTTTCTTCTCCTGGCACCTCTAGGATTTGGATGTTGGAAGGTTTAGAGTTGTTCTGGAGGTTCCTAAGCCTCTCTTCATTATTATTTTTTGAAGTCTTGTTTCTTCATCCTATTCTGGTTGAAAGTTTGTTTCTTCCTTCTGCTCCAAATCATTTATTTGAGTCCCAGTTTCCTTCCCTTCACTTTTGATTCCCTGTATGTTTTTCTTTATTTCACTTTGCATAGCCCTCACTTCCTCTTCTATTTTGGGACCATACTTAACCATTTCTGTGAGCATCCTTATTACCAGTGTTTTGAACCTTGCATCTGATAAGTTGGCTATCTCTTTGTCACCTAGTTTTATTTTTGGAGTTTTGATCTGTTCTTTCACTTTGGCCATGTTTCTTTGTCTTTGGTGTATCTGTTATGTTGTAAGGATCAGAGCCTTAGGTATTCACCAGGGCAGGGCAACCCACTTTGCTGGGCTATGGTGCTGTATGTGGGGGAGGGTCAGAAAGTTTACAATGCCACTTGCTCAGCTCTCTGCCATCTTTCAGTCACTTCCCTCACCAACCACAAGCAAACTGGGCCCTCCTGATGCTGATTCATGGGTGGGTAGTTTTTTTCTTATTGTAAACTTTGGTTTATTCGTATTTGAGTTCTCATTGTACAGCAAGCATGAAAAGGGGAGAGTGGAGTCCATGAGGAGATGACTGTCAGTCCGTCTTTAATCTGGCTTGATGAGACACCTGGTCAGTCAGGCCTGCTTTGATAGAGTTTGTTACAGACTGCCTTATGTTTTCCTCCATCAAATTATCACCCAGGGGCTTCAACATCTGTTCCCACAGTATCACAGCAATCTGACCAATCATTGTTCCAATCTCTCTGAACTCCCCAGAGTATTTAACATATGCCCAAGTACAAAGAGAGGTCAGTGCCAGCCCCATGACTAGGTTACACAGGATGGCTATAGAGGTCAGGCCAATGAATCCAGTCAGTCCTGAGATTATATACATAGCAAACATGACCGTAAACAGTGTGGCAGGGGTACGAGCAGCATAGAAGATATTTTTCCCATCGTTGTGCTTTATAAAATTTGCATAGGTTTCTTCGATTTCGGCCTCAAGCTGATCCTGATAACAATTGCAGAATTTGTCTCCACCCATTTTTTTTACTGAACAAAATTATTTAATTGCCACTTGCTTAAGATCCAGGTGTTTTCTTTCTATATCTGAAGGTGCAATGTAAGGCTTGTTGCCACCACATACCTGTTCTATACTTTTGGAATAAATCTCTTGCTCCTGCTACTGCAGCAATATTATTAGCTTCAGCTGTTGCCTGAAGCATGGACTTTGGATGTGGAAGTTCCTCTCCTTGATAAATTTTAATGTAAGCCTTAAAATATTCCACAAGAGCTCTACAAGTGACTTTAGATCCACTTATCTCTTTTTCTACCAAATTTTCAGGGGCAAGCAGCAGTGGAACCAGATTTCGAAGTTCTCGTTTAAAGTCTTCATCAATATCTTTCAATCTCCCATCAAAATTAGGATTAGTTGCAACTTTAAGACCAGGATATGGCAAAAGGAAGCAACCAAGATTTGAGAAACAACTGTAAATGTGCTTCCTTACGTTTTGCAGCTCTTCATGCTGATTCTGTTTTACCTGCAATCTCTTCTCAAGGAATTGTTTTCCACCTTCCAAACCATATGAATGCTCATAAGGATAACTCCAATCTTGAATCAAAAACATTAATGTCTGAAATGTTTTCTGGTAGATTTCTTCCATTGCAAGTCTACCATATTCTGTAAATAATTGCAAGTGCTGAAGATTATCTTCTTGAATATTCTGGGACAAATTATATACCTGGACGGAGCTCGTCATGATGCTCAGAGCAAACACCATTGCGCAGTCTTTGATGGTCAACTGGCTGTCGAATGCACCCTGAGTATCCATTAGCAGCACAGCCATTTTTCTTCCATTAGGTCGGTCGATCACAAACACCTCATTCCAGACTTGTATGCCTGTTGTATCTCTTTCGCAACCACCTCACCATGTAAAGCTAGTCAATGGTTCATTGTTTCCACCAATCCAATTTTGAGATTACTTGTTGTACATATATCTAAGCATGAAGTCCAGGAGAAATGATTTCCCTTCACGAAAAGCTCCCGCTACGGACACCACTACTACGTTAAGATCACGAATGTGCTCCTGTAACAATATCTGCTCCAAAGCTTCTTCATCAAGCTCAAAGTTATAGTCATCTTCATGAGCAAGAACAATTTGTACTGGACATGCTTTCTTCATAACCTCATCAGAGTTTACTAGGTCATCATCTTTATAATTCTCACCTAGGAAGGTTGTGGACAAGACATGGTTAACCCTGGTGCTCCAGTCTCTGGTCCGCTGCCAGAGCCGCAGCCCTGGGCACAGCTGCTGCCTCGGGGATACCTAGGGTGGGTAGTTTTTTGTATGTTCATTGGAGAGACTTTCGGGATCTCTCCAATGAACTGACCTGTGGGGTGGGAGTTTCTCCTGCCACTGCAACCTCCACAGGTTTGCAGCCAGAGATTTTGAGGCTTATTTTCCAGTACTGGAACCCTGGGTTGCACCATCTGTCCTGTGCTGCAGTTTTTCCTCCTGGTTTATCTGCATGCAAATGTGGGACCACCTAGCCTACCAGCTGCTGCCTTGCCATGCTTCCTCTCCAACCCACTGCCTGTCTCTGCCCTCCCTACCAATCTGGATAAATGTTTCTTCTTTAACTCCCTGGTTGTCAGACTTCCATAGAGTTTGATTTTCTGGCAGTTCTGGTTAGTTTTTGTTTTTAAATTTGTTGTAGTCCTTCTTTTGGGTGTGTGAGGAGGCAAAGCATATTTACCTTTGTTTCTATCTTTGCCAAAAGTTACTTCATCATTTCTTACACTAAAATTCTGCTGGCAAAAACCAAATTTTGCATTCCCCCTCCACAGTTCATGTCCATGGGTTATACATATAAATTCTTGGGCTTCTCCATTTCTTGTTCCACCACATTTTAATCCACTTATCTATTCATTGGCACTTGGACTGCTTCCATATCTTGGCTATTGTAAATAATGCTGCAAAGTACATAGAGGTGCATGTATTCTTTTGAATTTCTGTTTTGGGTTTCTTCAACTAAATCCTCAGAAGTAGAATTTCTGTGTCTATTCATTTTTTCTATTAATTTTTTGAATTGACATTGGTTAAAAAATTATATAGGTTTCAGGTATACAATTCCACATCATTTGTATATTGTATTGTGCGTTTAATATCCCAAGTCAAGTCTCCTTACACCACTATGTATCCCCCTTTTATCCTCTTCATCTTCCCCTACCCTCTCTTCCCTCTTGCTATTATCATACTGCTGTCTTTGTTGAATGAGTTTATCTTTATTTGCTTAATCCCATCACCCTTTCCCCACCAAACATCTCTCTCTGACAGCCCTCAGTCTATTCTCTGTATCCATAAGTGTGTTTTAATTTTGTTAGTTTATTTTGTTCTTTATATTCCACATGTAAGTGAAATTATGTGATACTTATCTTTCTCTGACTGGTTAATTTAATTTAGCATATTACTCTCAATTTCTACCCACGCTGTTGCAAAAGGTAAGATTTCCTTTTTTATGACTGAGTAGCATTTCACTGTGTAAATGTACTACAGTTTTCTCTGTGTTCTTCACATTAATCAATCTTCAACTTAGTTTAGTCTTTCCTTTGTCATTTCCAGTTTGCATTTAAGTACATTCAGTGAATTTAATTTCAGATATTGTATGTTTCAGTATTATAATTTTATTTTTGCCTTTTTTCTTTATTTATGTTTTTTGCTGGGACTTACTTTTTCTTAATTTCAAGTAAAGTTTTTCACCCCACTGAGGATAATTATAAAACACAACTCAGCTAATTATGTTATTTATGTTATCTTGTCGTGTGTATCTTAGTATTTTACTTTGTATTAAGAATGTGTTACACTTTTTCTTTCACCACCTGGCTTTCATTTAGCATACTACACTCTAGTTCCATCCATGCTGCCACAAAGGGTAGGAGGTCCTTCTTTTCTGCACTGTGTAGTATTCCATCGTGTAAATGTACTACAGTTTTTTGATCCACACATTTACTTATTGGCACTTAGGCTATTAGCAGTACTTGGCTATTGTAAATTGTGCTGCTATGAACACTTGGGTACATAGGTTTTTGAATTGGTGTTTCAGGACTTTAGGATACAACCCAAGCAATGGAATTGCTCAGTTAAAAGGTAGTTCCATTTTTAGTTTTCTGAGGAAATTTCATACTGCTTTCTACTACAGTGGCTGCACAAATCTGCATTCCCACCAACAGTGCACTAGGGTTCCCTTTTCTCCACATCCTCTCCAATACTTGTCTGTTTGTTTATGATGGCCATTCTGACTGGTGTGAAGTGGTATCTCATTGTGGTTTTTCATAAGATGTTTTTTCTTTTGTTTTGTTTTGTTTTGTTTTGATTTTGACTTTAATTGTTGTTCAAGTACAGTTTTCAGCCTTTTACCCCATCCCAGTCCTCCCCACCTCCCTCCTGTTTCCACTCCCCGTTGTTATTATCCATGTGTCCTTTATACTTGTTCTTGCAAACCATTCATCCTTTTCCCCTCAAAGTCCTCCCATCTCCCCTCTGGTCACTGTCAGCCTGCTCTCTATTTCAGGGTCTTTGGTTGTATTTTGCTTATTTGTTTTGTTGATTAAGAGCCTGTTAAACATGAGATCATATGATATTTGTCTTTCACCATCTGGCTTATTTCCCACAGCATAGTACTTTCCAGTTCCATCTATGCCTTCACACAGGTTAGAAGCTCCTTCTTTCTTTCTGTTGCATAGAATTCCATTGTGTATATGTACCATAGTTTTTTGATCCATTCATTTACTGCTGGGCACCTAGGTTGCTTCCAGCACTTGGCTATTGTCAATTGTGCTGCTATGAACATTGGGGTGCATAGGTTCTTTTGGATTGGTGTTTCGGGGTTCTTAGGGTATAACCCTAGCAGTGAAATTGGCAGGTCAAAAGGCAGTTCCATTTTTAGTTTTCTTAGAAAATTCCATACTGTTTTGCACAGTGGTTGTAGCAGTCTGCACTCCCACCAGCAGTGAACTAGGGTCCCCTTTTCTCCACAACCTCTCCAACACTGGTTATTTGTTGCTTTGTTTATGATGGCTATTCTGACCAGTATAAAGTGGTATCTCATTGTGATTTTAATTTGCATCTCTCTGATAGCTAACGATATTAAGCATCTTTTTATGTGTCTCTGGATCCTCTGTATGTCCTCCTTGGAGAAGCGTCTATTCAAGTCCTTTGCCGATTTTTTAAAATTGGGTTGCTTGCCTTCTTAGAGTGGAGTCATGTGAGTTCTTCATATATTTTGGAGATCAAACCCTTGTCTGAGGTATCATTGGCAACTGTTTTCTCATAAGGCTGGTTCTCTTCTTATTTTAATACTTTTATATAGCCATGCAGAAGCTTTTTATTTTGATGAGATCTCATTTGTTTATTTTTTCCTTTATGTCCCTTGCTCTAGGGGACATATCAGTACAAATGTTGCTGCATGAAATATGTGGGATTTTCCTGCCTATGTTCTCTAGGACTTTAATGGTGTTGTGGCTTATATTTAAGTCTTTTATCCACCTTGAATTTATTTTTGTGTATGGTATAAATTGGTCATTGAGTTTCATTTTTTTGCATAGCTGTCCAGTTCTTCCAATACCATTTGTTAAAGAGGGTATCTTTACTCCATTTTATGTCGCTGTGCCCTTTGTTGAATATTAATTGACCATAGAGACTTGGGTTTATTTCTGAGCTCTCTGTTCTGTTCCACTGGTCCATGTGTCTGTTTTTATGCCAGTACCAGGCTGTCTAGATTACAGTGGCCTTGTAATATAGTTTAGTATCAGGTATTGTGATCCTTCCTACTTTTCTCCTCTTTTTCAAAATTGCAGCAGCTATTTGGGGTTGTTTATGGTTCCATATAAATTTCTGAAGTGTTTGGTTTATGTCGGTAAAATATGCGATTGGTACTTTAATAGGTATTACATTGAATGTCTAAATTGCTTTGGGTATTGTGGACATTTTGATGATGTTAATTCTTCCAATCTCTGAACACAGTATATGTTTCCATTTGTTTGTGTCTTCCTTGATTTCATTCTTCAGTGTTGTGTAATTCTACATACAAGGTCTTTCACCTCCTAATTAGGTTTATTCCTAGGTATTTTATTTTTCTCTTTTCTTATATCAAATGGGATTTTTTTCTTGACTTCTGCTTCTGCTGTTTCATTATTGGAATACAAAAATGCCTTTGATTTCTGGATATTGACTTTGTATCCTGCTGTTCTGCTGAATCCATTTATTAGATTGAGCAGTTTTTTGGGTGGAGACTATAGGATTTTCCATGTACACTATCATGTCATCTGCAAATAATGACAGTTTTGTTTCCTCCTTTCCGATTTGAATGCCTTTTATTTCCTTTTCTTGTCTCATTGTTTTGGCTAGGACTTCCAATACTATATTGAATAGAAGTGGTGAAAGTGGACAACCTAGTCTTTTTCCTGATCTTAATGGAAAAGCTTTTAGTTTTTGCCCATTGTGTATGATGTTGGCTGTAGGTCTCTCATATATGGCCTTTATTATGTTGAGGAATGCTCCCTCTATTCCCACTTTGCTGTGTGTTTTTTATCATTAATAGGTGCTGTACCTTGTCAAATGCTTTTTCCGCATCTCTTTATATGATCATGTTTTTTGTGTTTGCTTTTGTTTATTTGGTATATTACATTTACTGATTTGTGAATGTTAAACCATTTTTTGCATCCCTAGGTTGAATCTTTTCATTCTTTCTGAGCCTCTTTACCTTTTCTTGATCTTTCTGGGTGTTTTTTTTTCTAACTTGTTCTGCAGTTCACTGATCTGATTTTCTGCTTCATCAATTCTGCTTTTGATTCCTTCTACTGTATTTTTCAGTTCAGAAATTGTACTGTTCATTTCCTCTTGGCCCTTGTTGATAGTTTTTATTTCCTTTTTCATTTTGGTATAGTTTGCAGTGAGTTCATTGTTGTTTCCTTGTAGTTTCTGGTAACTCTGTGAGCTCATTGAGCTTCCTGATAACCATTGCTTTGAACCAATACCTCATAGTTGAGTTGCATCTATTTAATTTAGCATTCTTTTTGAGGCTTCCTCCTTTCCTTTCATTTGGGGATTGTTTTTTTGTCTTCTCATTGTTTGTGAGTCCCTTCTCATTAGCCTCTGCTTCCTAAATTGATCTGTTCTGACTCCCTGGGTTTCTGGTGTGAACTTCTATGATAGAATACTTGTAGACTCAACAGTGCAGTCTCCTTAATCTCCAGAGATCACTGGTCTTGGGCTGTCATTTATGTTGGCTCTCTTTATGTCTTTGGGTTTTGATTGTTGTTGGGTCTTTCTTTGTTGGGTTCTTCCCTCCAGCTGGTTAACTGAGGTTCACTCCATCCACCACGTCTTGTGTTCTGTTGTTGTGTGGACAGGTTGTGTTGAAGCTGATTCTTCTGTGTGTACAAGGTTTTGAGGCTTCTCTCTTGTGCTTCTTCAGTTGTTTGTTGTGGGTAATTTCTCCACCTTTTAGTTTTATTTCCAGATTGGTCCTGGATTGGGGTTAGTGTGGCTTCCACCCCCTCCCTCACCTTCTTCAACTGTTATCTGTTGGTAGTTCCTTTGTTGGTGGGTTTCCTCTTCCAGCAGGTGTATTGGTGCTCACCACTCCCACCTTGCAAGTTCTCTAGAGTAGCAAAGTGAAATTTGTATCACTGTCTGTGTTGTTAGGATGATCCCTGTTTGGGTCTAACTGTAGTCTTTTCTCCACTCTAGGTATTATGGTATCACCTGTGAAAAAAAGAAAAACAAAGGGAAGGAAGGAAGGCAGATGGAATAAGGAAGGAAGGAAGGAAAGAAGGAAGGAAGGAAGGAGAAAAGAAAAAAAAGAGGAAGAAAGGAGGAAATTATAGAAAAGAAGGAAGGAAGAAGAAATGAAAAGAGATAGGAGCAAAGAAAGGAAGAAGGAATTTTTTTTTAATTAAAATTTAAAAAATAAAAAATAAAGAAAGGGAGGGAGAAGGAATTAAAAAAGAAACAAGGACAGATAGAAAGAAAAAAAATTTTTTAAGCCTTCTGCTGGCTTTAAACTGGTCAGGCCAGTTCTGATGCTGATCTTCCTGGCTATGTGAGGCTGAGGAGGGATTGGTTTTGCTTTTCTCTCTTCCTGAGTCACTCTATTAGCTGTTGTCTAGCCTCCAGCCTAGTTCCTCAGTGCCCTTCAGTGCTCAGCCTAGGCCTTTAGTCCACCAGTTATATTATCCTTGAGGTGCACCAATTAGGGGCAAGTCATGCACCACCTTCTTGCTCTTTGCTGTCCTACATGCTAGGGACTCTCAGTGTCCCTTCAGGGTATTTCAGCCCCACACTGAGTCAAGTCTTTCCAGGGACATTTTTTTCGTGTGTGATTTTATCCTTAATCCATGTGTTACTCAATAGTTTGCCATTTAAATTACTAATGTGTATGAGTTTTCCAGATACTCTATTATTGTTTATTTCTAAAGTATTTTCTTTGTGGCCAGAAGAGACATCCTATTAGATGCCAATATGTGATATTTATTAAGATTTACTTTATACATGAAGTAAAAATGGAGACATCTCTACTTGAACAATAACAAATGTTTATTTTATGGACTAGCATATAATCTAACTTGAAAATACCATGTATACTTCTTAATATGTGTATTCTAAACTTGTTGGTTACAATGTTTTATAAATGCAAATTAAATCAACATGTTTGTTGGTATTGTAAAAAAATTTCGTTATCTTTTCTTTTGCTCCAGGTAGGGTAATTTGGATTTTTGTATCTCAAAATTTGTTAACCATTTTTTTCTACCATCTCCAAGCCATTGACTTTTTATTTAAAATAGCATCATTTTTAATCCTAGAATTTCAATTTAATTATTTTTCATAGTATCAATTTCCATGTTGTAATATCCATTTGTTTACTTATATTGACCACCTTTTAAAAAAGTCCTTGAACATAGTTATGGAAACTTTTTATTCTCTTCTTCTAACTAAACATCTGGACCACTATAATAACCATTCCTACTCATGATTTATTATAATCTTATGTTAAATTATTCTCTTTATTCACATATTTAGTATTATTTTATTTCATTGTGTATACTATTAATGATATCTCATAAAGATTTTTGATCCTCTTATCTCCCTCCTAAGGGTATTTTGATTTTTGTTCTAGCTGACTGTTAAATTATAGACAGATCATCTTCAACTTTGAGAGCCTTGATTTTACACTTTGTTAGTGCAGTCTGATTCAGTTTTCCCTTAGTTTTTTCATGGTAAATCCTTAGTCCTTAGACGTACTCTTTATTACTAAGACATGGTCCTTTGAGAGTTTCAATAGAAAGCCTATGATATTTACAAAAGCCATCTAACTTGTGGAATCCAGCCTCCAAAATCTGTCTTCCTTATGGTTAGCAACTGTTGAAAATATCTGATCCAAATGTCCAGTCTTATTTCTGCTTATTTCTGTCAGTTTTATTATTTTTTCCTGTACATGTGCAGTTCAAAGGTTTGTGCAGTAATGGGGATTTGTACATAAAAATTAGGGCTTACCTCTCTGTGGTGCTCTTCTTTTTAGTATTTCTCCCTTCAAGACATTCTTGCAAGTCCAACTGCATCCTCTAATAACTCAAGCCAATATAACTTGAGATTTTTGCTTGTGTTTTAACCACCTAACACCAAATTTTCAGGGTAGTCCCTTAAGGGGAAAAGTCATATGGATATGTATCTTACCCAGTGTGTTTTTTTCTTTTAATAGTTGAATGCGCTAAAGTTTCTGACTTCAAATATTTCATTTTAAATATTGTTCTAGTTTTTATTATATGTAAGACAACTGATCCAAAATAAGCCAATTTGCCATTACCACACTCCAAATTGATTCTCTTATTCAAAAGAGAAAAAAACAACATTTTCATATATCTCAGGATAAAATGTGAAGATACATTTACAAATGAAATTGAAAATGTTATAGAGTTTTCTGTGGTTCCTCATAAAATAAATATCTCTGTCTCTGAAGAAGAGTCTATATAACCTTGGGAACAATCACTTATTATCTCAGCAAACTATTCATACAATAAAAAAGTAGTATATTTCTTGGTTTTATTTCATAGAAAATGTCAGTTTTTCTGGTAAATTATCTTGCCTTATCTTAGTTGGCCTATCAGCAGCATTTCATGGAGTTGATCATTCTCTTTTTGATATTCTTCTATCCAGGACAATACAACCCTATGATTTGCTTTATATCTTACCATCCCCTCTATGTCAATATATTTCACAAGTTCTTTATCTTCATGACCACTTAATATTGGAGCTCTCAGGTCTCAGCTCTTGAAACTTTTGTTTTCTCTAGGTACTTATCTCTTGGTGATCTCGTCTAGTCCCATGGCTTTAAATATAGCTTATATGTTGGCAATTCCCATATTTATATTTTCAGTTAACATCTCTCCCCTAATCTCCAGACTCATATTTTTAACTGTTTAACTGACATCATCTATTTTTTGTTTAATAAGCATCTTAAAATTAGCACGTGAAACTAAAATCTTGCTGTTTCCCTGCAGATCATCTCTCAAAAATATTCCATGATATTTGGAGATGGACTACCAACACCATTATCCCACATTTCCAGCTGTTTAGACCATACACATTTGAGTTATCATTAACTTTTCCTTTCACACTCCTGATCTTCTGTTCAAAATTTACAAAACCCTGTAACTTCTTATCACATTGATTGCTACCTTTGACTAAGGCACCATCATCTTTTAACTGGGATATTGCAATATCCTCCTAAGCAGTTTCCATGCTTCTGTCCTTACCACATTAAAGTCAATTTAGCCTTTTAAAGTGCAAATCAGATCACGACATTCTCCTACTCAAACTCTTTCAAAGAGTTAGGAATAATTATAAAAGCATGTTGACAGACTCATAAGGTATAAATATGTAATTTGTATGACAACAATATTACAAATGAGGGCAATGGAATTCAGTTCCATAAGGGAAAATCTTATGTATATTGTTGAAATTAAGTGATAGTAAATGATATTCATTTCAGAAATGTAAGTTTGGCTTAATAGCTGAAAATCAATGTAATGCTCTATATTACTTTATTAAATAACAAAAACCACATGATAATCTAAATAAGTAGTTAAATAATTGAACAAAAACACCCTTACATGATTTTTTAAAAAACATTAGGCAACTAGAAATGGAACGATGTTTCCTCAAATTTACGCATTCCGTCAATAAAAACCACACAACTAACATTGGAATTAATGGTAAAAGACTGAAAGCTCCCCCTGTAATATCCTAAAAGAAATCCATAATTTCTACTTTTGCCACTTCTATGCAGCATTCTACAACAATATTTGCCAAGGTAATTGGAAGAAAAGAAATAAAAACATCCATATTGGAAAAGAAGCACAGCTATCTCTAGTCACAGGTGTCAGGATCTTGTATGTGGAAAATCCTAGGGAATCCATAGGTAAAAAAAACTATTAGAACTAATAAGCTCTTTCAAAAAGTTGCAGGGTAAAAGATTCATATATTAAATCAATGGTATTTCTATACACTAATGATGAACAATGAACATGAAATTAAGAAAACAATTACAAACAAAGTCGTATAACAAAAGATAAGATCCTTAGGAATAAATTTAACAGAAATTCAAGACTTTTCTATTAAAAACCACAGTGCACTGTTGGTGGGAATGCAGACTGGTGACTCCATTGGAAAATGGTATGGAATTTCCTCAAAAAACTAAAACCTGAAATGCTTTTGGATTCAGTGATTCCACTGCTGGGATTATACCCTAAGAATCCTGAGCCACCAATTCAAAAGAACCTATGCACCCCAATGTTCATAGAAGCATTATTTACAATAACCAAGTGCTGGAAACAGCCTAGCCCATCAGTAAATGAATGGATCAAAAACCTGTGGTATAGCCCTGGCTGGTATGGCTCAATGGATTGAGTGCTGGCCTATGAACCAAAGGATTACAGGTTCGATTCCCAGTCAAGGCACAGGTCCCCAGTAGGGGGCACACAAGAGACAATCACACGTTGATATTTTTCTCCCTTTCTCTTTCCCTTCCCCTCTCTCTAAAAATAAATAAATAAAATAAATGTATTAATGAACTATAATAAATGTATTATAGTTTTTAAAAAAACTGTAATACATTTACACAATGGAATACTATGCAGCAGAAAGAAAGAAGGAACTCTTACCCTTCGTGACAGCATGGATAGAACTGGAGAGTATTATGCTAAGTGAAATAAGCCAGTCAGTGAAAGACAAATACCATATGGTGTCACCTATAAGTGTAACCTAATGAACAAAACGAACAAATGAGGAAAATAGAATAAAGAGCATGGAAACAAGGAGCAGACTGACAGGGTCCAGAGCAGGGGAGGAAAGGGATAAGAGGAGAAAGAAGGGGAAGGATCTATTTAAAGAACAAGTATAAATGGCTCATGTACATGACCAACAGTGTGGACATCGACTGTGGGAACAGAGGGTGGGTAGAGCAGAGGAGAGCAATGGAGAGAAATTGGAACAACTGTAATGGAACAACAATAAAAATAAATAAGTAAAATAAAAACCACAAAAATTGTTGAAAGTGTAAAGAATTCTTAATTAAATAAAATTTTCTCTTTTCATGGAACAGAAGACTTCACATTGGTGAGATAATAAATTGTTGTACAGGTTCGACCCAATCTCTATCTTGATCCCAGATGTAATTTTTCTGAAATTGGTTCATTGATTCAAAATTCATATAGAAATGCAAGGGACTGGGATAGCCAAATCAATCTTGAAAAATAAAAACAAGGTTGGAATATTCATAAATTTTTCATTTTAAAACCGAGTAAAAGATTATAAATCAAGACTGTGTAATATTGGTGCACGTATAGACATACAACTCAATGGAATGGAATTGGACATTTAGTAAATCTATACATTTGTGGTAATTTTGTTTTGACACTGGTGCCAAGATGACTTAATTGGGTAAATAAAAGTTTTTTCAACAAATGTTGCTAGGACAAGTGGATATCCATATGCAAAAGAATGAAACTGGAACTTTCTCTCTCATATATATATTCAAAACATATCCGAGTCCCGCACTGAAGGAAAAAGTAATTGAGGCAAATACAAATACATGAAAGCATATACCACATTTACGAATTAGAAGATTTAACAACAATAAAATCTCCATACTATCCAAAGCAATCTATAGATTTAATGCAATTCCTATTAAAATACCAATGGCAAATTTCTAATATCTAGTACAAATATTCCAAAAAAACATATGGAACCAAAATAGACCTCAAATAGCCTCAACAGTCTTGAGAAATAAAAACAAAGTTGGAGTTATCACAATACCTGATATCAAACAATAATACAAGGCCCTTGTAATCAAAACAGCCTGATACTGGCATAACAACAGGCATATAGATCAATGGAACAGAACAGAGATCCCAGAAAAAAGCCACACCTTTACAGTCAATTAAGATTTCAAGAAGCAGGAAAGAACACACAATGGAGTAAATACAGTCTCTTGAATAAATGGTGTTGGGAAAATTGGACAGGTACATGTAAAAAAAAAACAAAAAACTAGACCACCAAGTTACACCATACACAAGAATAAACTCAAAATGGATAAAAGACAAATGTAATTCGTAAAAATCCTATAAAACATAGGCAGTAAAGTCTCAAATAATGCACATAGCAATATTTTTGTCAATATATCTCCTAGGGCAAGGGAAATGATGGAAAAATAAATAAATTGGACTACATCAAACTTAAACTTTCTGCACAGCAGTGGAAACCATTAACAAAATCCAAAGGGAGCCTACTGAATGGGAGACATATTCACTAATGATACATCTGATAAGGTGTTAATTTCCAAAATATATAACAAACTTATACAACTCAACACCAGGAAGATGAGCAATTCAATTAAAAAATGGGCAAAGGATCTGAATAGACACTTCTCTAAGGAAGACATACAGGTAGCTAATGGACCTATGAAAAAAATGCTCAACATTACTAATCATCAGAGAGATGCAAATTAAAACCACAATGAGATATCACCTCACACCTGCCAGAATGGCTACCATCAATAAATCAACAAACCTGTGTTGGGGAGGATGTGGAGAAAAATGAACTGTCATGCACTGCTGATGGGAATGCAAATTGGTGCAGCCAGTTTAGAAAACAGTATGGAGTTTCCTTTAAAAATTGAAAATGGAACTGCCTTTTGACCCAGTGATTCCACTACTGGGAATATATCCTTAGAATCCCAAAACACTAATTTGAAAGAATATATGTACCCTTATGTTCATAGCATCATTATTTACAATCACCAAGATCTGAAAACAGCCCAAATGTCCATCAGTAGATGAGTGGATAAAAAAGCTGTGGTCCATTTAGACAATGTGGCCATAAAAAAGAAGGAACTCTTACTATTGTGACAGCATGGATGGACCTGGAGACTATTGTACTAAGTGAAATAAGCCAGTCAGAAAAAGACAAATACCATATGATCTTATTTATATATGGAATCTAAAGAAACAAAAGCCTAAGTAACAAAATAGAAACAAAGGCATGGATACATGGAACAGACTGACAGCTGTCAGAGGGGAGGTGCATGGAAGGGGGTTGATGTAAGGTGGTGAAGAGATTAACCAAAGAACGTATGTGTATAACCCATAGACACTGAAAACAGTGTAGTGATGGCCAGAGAGAAGAGGGTGTGGGGTCTGAGTGGAGTTGGGCAAAGGGATGGAAAATGGGGACATCTATAATAGTGTCAACAATAAAAATAAAATTAAAAAATACATCAGAGTCTTAAATGTAAGAGTTAAAATTTTGCAACTCATAGCAGAAACAAAAGCATAAATATTTGTGACATAAGCATAAATATTAGGCAGTGGTTTTTAAATTTATTTTTCAATTACACTTGACATTCACTATTATTTTATATTAGAGTCAGGTGTATAGCATAGAGGATAAACAATTATATAATTTACAAAATTATTTCCTCTATAATTCAAATATGCACCTGGCACAATACATAGTTATCACAATATTATTGATTATATTCCCATGCTGAATTTTATGTTCTGTGACTCTTTTGTAACTAGTAATTGGAGGGATTAAGAAGTACAAATGATTTCTTATATATGGCACCAAAATTATAAGCCACAAAAGAAAACAATAAACTTGACATCAAATTGCAAAGTTTTTGTACTTCAAAGGACACTACCAAGAAAATAACTAGAGACTTCACATAATGGAAGAAAATATTTTCAAATCAGTTGTCTGATAGGGATTTATATATAGAAGATATGAAGAGCTCTCACAGCTCAATAATAACATGATAAATAATACAATGAAAAAATGGGCAAATGATCTGAAAATACACTTCTCTAAAAAACACATAAAAAGATGTACAACAGCATTAGTTATTAGGAAAATACAAATCAAAATTACAAGATACCAATTTTGGCCAACTAAGATGGCTTTGATAAAATAAGTGAATAGTAACAAGCCTTGGCTAATATGTACATATATTGCTGTGATATGGGTTTCCCTCTTTCTCTAGTTTTGCAGACAAATCCAGAAACTTATTATTTTTAAAATATATAGACAAGCATCTGATGAATAGATAAACAAATTTTGGTATATGCATATAATAGAATATTATTCAACCATGAAATATCATTCACCATAGATGAGCCTTGAAAACATTATGCTAAGTTAAAGAAGCCACATATTGTACAATTTCATTTACATGCAATGTCTAGAAAAGGCAAATCCCTAGAAACAGGAAATTTGGTGGTTACCAGAGGCTGGAGGGAAAGAGAGAATGGAGCATAATGGCTAATGAGTACAGGGTTTCTATTCTGGAATTGGATAGTGGTGATAATTGCACACCTTTGTAATATACTAAATGTTATTAAATTGTACAATTTAAAATAGTGAAATTATGGTATGTGAATTATATCTCAATAAACATTTAAAAACCTGAAGTTCTTACAATGGTCGTGAAGTATCTATACGATTTGACCCCTTTTTCCTCTCTGAGTTCTTTGCTGCTTGTCACCTTTTGGCTCACTCCTCTCCTGCCACATGGCTTCCTTTGTGTTCTTTAAATACATTAGGCAGTCTACTGCTTTTTCACCTTTGCCTAGAATATTCTTTTCCTACGTATTCACATAATTCTCCCCCTCTTTGCTTAAATTCCAAATGCTCAGGATTTTTCTGATAATCCTATTTAAAATTGAAGTTTTTTATCCTGCCTCTCTGTATCCTTGTTACCATGACCCTATTATTTTTAACATACTATGGGGAGGACAAAGAAATGAAATTTGTTTATAAAAATTGTGTATTTATTCTAATATGTTTAAACTTTAGTCGCCTTCAAAGAACTCTCCATTTGATGCAATACCACCTATGGAGACATTTTTCCCATTGCTCAAAACAGTTTTTGAACTCACTGATTTTGAGGCCTTTCAGTGCTTCTGACATTTTTTGTTTCATCACTTCCATATCAGCAAAATATTTCCCTTTGAGGACATTTTTTCACCTGGGGAAACAAGAAAAAAGTTACTGTTAGGGAGAGATCAAGTGAATAGTTTGGGTACGGCATGGGGGTCATGTTGGTTTTGGTCAAAATGGTGTGGGCAGGGATGCTTATAAATCATCCATCATGAAATGGGCAAACACAATGAAAGAGTTTTGAAGAAAATCATTGAAGCCAAATGCAGCCTCTCACAACAAAGCCGGCGGTACACTGATACAGATGGGTTACTAGAACACTCACCTGGTCAGGGAAGCCTGTACTACAAGGGACCCACCCTCCAGAACATAATTTCAGTTTTTGGGGGGAGTCCCCCCTCATATATGATTTATTTTTATGCTTTATGTCACCATACTATAAGCCTCATGCATATGGAAACTTTCTTTACTCATTGATGTTTCCTAAAAGCCTAGAAAATTTGTGGCACACAGAGTATGTTCTCTCTGTGTGTTTGTATTTGTGTGTGTTCACATGAATATAATTTTTTTGTGTGTTTATTTATTGTTGTTTTTGTTGAATGAAAAAAGGAATGGATGGCATACCTTCTACCCATCCCTTTGTTCACTTAGCTCTAGCCACATTTATCTTCTTTCTCTTTCTTAAACATGTACAGTCCTTTCTTTCTTTAGAGGTTTTGTATTTCCCCCTTTTTCTAGTATACTCTTCTACTCAATCTTCAAATTTTACAGTGAGTATTTAATGTGGTTCTTCAATTTTATCTTAAATATTACTTCTTCTGAGAGATCTTACTTTACAATCTTATCCAAAGTAAGTCCCACCCATTACTCTTTAGTCCAAGTTCTTGTATGTTTCCTTCAGGATCCTTCTCATGCTCTCTAAATTATTTTATTTATATATGTGCTAATCTGTTTAACATCTGTCTTTCTATTAATTTTTTTAATACTTAAGGTTAGGAACTTGGTCTTTTTCCCTGTAAATCTCCAAATGCTAACAAATTACCTAATACAGAAAATATTCTATAAATATTGGTTGAATAAGTGAAGTAAGGAATAAAAACAAAGTGTGAAATAACCTCTAACACTTATACCCAAAGATACACACATGTCTATGCATGTATACCATAATTCCAGGTATAAGCTTTAATCAAGAAAAGTGTGATAACCTTGTTTCACATGGAATAAAGTAGGTATTGCAATGTACAGGCATCTCTGGTGCAAGATTCATGTAGAATAGTAGCTTACATTTTATTTACTTGTTGTTTGCCAAGTACTATGCTGAGTATTTTATGTGTTTTATCTTATTCAATTCTCATTGCAACTGTATGAAGTAGAGACTATTATTATAGCATTATTATTACTATTATTAACGATATAGATGAGGGTGGGGTTATCAGAGAGATCAAAGTAACTTGCACAGGTTGGAAAGCTAAAAAGTGGTCTCTATAATGCAAAAACTCTGAATTCAAAGAGATCTTTCCAACAATAAAGCCCATGTGTGCATGTCTATGTGTATATTTGGGAAGCAGATACAGAGCCATTGACTCATGTATATTAGTGTAAAATTTTATCTGGTGATTATTTCAATTGAAATAAAAACAAAAATATTACAGGAATAAATTAATGATTTTCTGTGTTCTTCTTTCCATCTGGTGAATATGGTAGAGTGGTAGATTTAATAGCTCTGCTTTCATGACTTGTAGAAACTTGAGGAGAAATCTTTAGATAACTAAATTTTTATTACTAGTATTGGTATTGTTGACAAATTATCTCATAAATCAATGATATATTCTTACCCATTTTCCAAATGCTAAATTTCCTTCTTTTTAAGGGGTTCTAGGAAATGTTGTGGTTATGATTCACAGGTCCATTTTCTTCACTCTGCTGACATGACCAAGCATCATGAAGCTCTTTTGTCAGTCATGTCAATTTTAAGCGGTCAGTTTAACCTTCTGAGATATTACTTTGTGATTTTTTGGCACACTTTATGAAGAGATGGTGTGCATGGAGGCAGAGTTGCCTATTATCAGCTACAAGTGTAGAAGTGCTGTTTGGCAGAGATAAGAAATTTATTTTTATAGAGATTTTATTTATTTTTAGATAGGGGAAGGGAAGGAGAAAGAGAGGGAGAGAAACATCAATGTGTGGATGCCTCTCACACATCCCCCACTGGGGACCTGGCCTGTAACCCAGGCATGTGCCCTGACTGGGAATTGAACCAGAAACAGCTTGGTCTGCAAGCCCATGCTCAATCCACTGAGCTACATGAGCCAGAGAGAGATAAGAAATTTAAATATTTCCCAAGGCATGGAGTGTTCCAAAGTATCACTAGTTTATTATAACTCAAACTTCTGTATTTAGTAGTGTAAAGGAGGCTGGAAGAATACAGTTTCCACAATAAACATTAAAGATATAGACTCTTTACCTCTAACCTATCAGTTGTTCCTATAATCTCTTACATTTTCTGTTCACCCAGAGTCTTAACTTCATGTCAGAAATGTTCCTGCAGTGTGTTCTCCACCTCCAGATGTAACATTTTTCTATAGAGAATGGAACCCTGTCTAACTTCTTCCTGAATTAATTGAAAGGGAAGACATTAGTCTACCTATTTTTCTCTTGTAGCTGAAACTGTCTCTGCCTCTCCCCAATAAATTTCTCTCTGTCACCTAAAAGCACATCTCATTGCTCATTGTTTTCTACCTCTTGTTAGCCCCTAGTGAAAATGATCAAACTCCAATAAGTGTTAGATTTGCAGTTTCACATCTTTTTATTTTTGAGGTATTATGTTTGTTCCCCCTGCTTCTAGTTTTTACTTTATTTGCTCACCAAGACATACTGGTTAGTTATAGGTACCTTCCCTTTAGTTTCAGAAGTGCATTAGGTTAAATGAGATGTATTTAGAAACACCAGAAACAAAATTTACACAAGCACTTGTTCAAGGTTAAATTGGTAATATTATAACAAAATTTGCATAACATGATAGATTTATTTCTAAAGAATTCTCTGTTGGGACTCCCACAGTTTTATTTTCATTATCATTTATAATAGCTTCTGTTGTAGATATTAATTGCAGGAGTGCTTCCAGAGTGAAATAGAATGGATCAAAGAGGGGATGGATCTGCCTGTTAGGATGTATTTGAAAACAATGATGGGGTCAATTAATGTTGAAACAAATTTGGGGGCTCTGTAACTAATCATAAGTCACTGAATGCAGCATTTTTTGTTTCCCAAATTGATTTATTGTCACTTGACCTAATAACAAAGACCCTGACCATCAAAATGCAAATGACAAATTAACATGGGAAACATATTTAACCTCATTTTTTATTGTTGTTCAAGTACAGTTGTCTCCAATTCCACCCCACCAACACCACTGCCCCACCCACCCCCACCACTCACCCTCAATCCTATCCCACTTTGCTTTGTCCACCTGTCCTTTATACATGTTCCTTGATGATCCTTCACTTTCTTTCCACCATTATTCCCCTTAACCCTCGCCTCTGGTTACTGTCAGTTTGTTCTTTACTCCCAAGTCTCTGTTTCTATTCTGTTTGCTAATTTGTTTGGTTGATTAGGTTCCTCTTATAGGTGAGATCATAGGGTATTTGTCTTTCACCTCCTGGCTTATTTCATTTAGCATAATGCTCTCCACTTGCAACCATACTGTCATGAAGGGTATGAGCTCCTTTCTTTCTGCTGTGCAGTATTCCATTTTGTAAATGTACCACAATTTTTTGATCCACTCATTTACTGATTGGCACTAAGGTTGCTTCCAACATTTGGCTATTGTAAATTGTGCTGCTATGAACATTGGGGTGCATAGGTTCTTTTGGATTGGTGTTTTGGAATTCTTAGGGTATAATCTCAGCAGTGGATTTGCCAGGTCAAAAGGCAACTCCATTTTTAGTTTTCTAAAGAAATTCCACACTGTTTTCCACAGTGGCTACACCAGTCTGCATTACCCCCAACAGTGTACTAGGGTCCCCTTTTCTCCACAATATCATCAGCGCTGGTTTGTTAATTTAGTTTTTGATAACCATTCTGACCAGTGTGAAGTGGTATCTCCAGGTGTTTTTAACTTGCATCTCTCTGATGGCTGGTGATGCTGAACATCATTTCATATGTCTCTGGGCCCTCTGTATGTACTCCTTGGAGAAGTGTCTGTTCAAGTCCTTTGCCAATTTTTAAAAACTTTTTATTTAATTTTTTTAGAGAGGGGAAGGAAGAGAGAAAGAAGAGAAAAATTAATGTGTGGTTGCCTCTCATACGCCCCCTATTGGGGACCTGACCCACAACCCAGTCATGTGCCCTAATTGGGAATTGAACTAGCATCCATTTGGTTCACAGTACAGTGCTCAATCCACTGAGCCACAGCAGCCAAGGCCTTCTGTTTATTTTTAAATTAAGCTGTTTTTCTTCCTGGAGTGGAGTCATGTGAGTTCTTTCTATATTTTAGAGATCAAATCCTTCTCTGAGATACCATTGGCAAATATGTTGTGCCATACAGTCTGCTCCCTTTTCATTGTGCTAATGTTGTTTTTAGCCATGCAGAAACTTTTTATTTTGATGAAGTCCCATTTCTTTACTATTTTCTTTATGTCACTTGCTCTAGGGGACATATTGGTGAAAATATTGCTGCATGGAATATCTAAGATTTTTGTACTTACGTTCTCTTTAAGGACTTTTATGGCATCACTCCTATATTTAGGTCTTTTACCCATTTTAAATCTATTTTTTTTCCTATGGTGTAAGTTAGTGCTCGAGTTTCATTTTTTGCCATGTAGCTGTCCAGGTGTCCCAACACAATTTGTTGAAGAGGCTATATTTACTTCATTTTGTGCTTCTGCCCCCTATATTGAATATTAATTGGCCATACAGGTATGGGTTTATTTGTGTGCTCTCTATTCTGTTCCATTGATCTACCTGTATGTTTTTCTGCCAGTACAACTCTGTTTTCATTACCACAGCCTTGTAATATAGTTTGATGTTAGGTATGGTGATCC
>PVKM010021027.1:0-23005 GCA_004027735.1 Carollia perspicillata
CACACCTGTTACATTATGAGGGGCAGTGCCTTAGGTATTCACCAGGGCAGGGAAACCCAGGTCACTGCATTGTGGTGTTGTATGTGGGGAAAGAGTCAGAGAGGGAGCAATGCTGCATGCTCAGCTTTTGCTGGCTTCCAGTCACTCCCCCTGCTACCTACAAGGAAAGTGGGCCCTTCTAGTGCTGATTTTTGGGTAGATGCATTTATGTACATTCTAGAACCCTGTGAGTCTCTCCAAAAAACTCTCCTGTGAGGCTGGGAGTTTCTCCTGCTGCTGCAACCTCCACAGGTTTTTACAGCCAGAGGTTTTGAAGCTTTCTTTTCCCATGCTGGAACCCTTGGTTGTACAGTCCATTTTGCTCCCCAGTTGTTCCTCCTGGTTTATCCACATGCAAATATGAGACAGCCCTGTCTGCCAGCTGCTGCATTGCCATGAGTCCTGTCCACCCCAGCCGCCCATCTCAGCTCTTCCTTCTGGTCTGGATGAATGTTTCTTTCAAACTCCTTGGTTGCTGGACTTCTATACAATTTTCTGGCAGTTCTTGTTATTTTTTGTTTTTAAATTTGTTCTTATCTTTCTTTTGGTTGTGCAAGGAGGCAAAGTTTATCTACCCATGCCTTCATCCTGGTCAGAAGTCCCACATGTAATTGTTCTTGAACAGCAGGCTTCACTTAAAAATAATCTGTCTTTCAAGCTGAATAGTATCTTCAGAAACAATTGATAAATTTCCAGAAGATGGTCATGAGCTAGTTATTTAATCTAAAAAGTAAATTTTCATTCTTTCTTTTTTTCTTAAATATGTAGTTATTAATTAAATAAAAACAATTTTTGTGTTACAGTAGATTCGGTGTTAAATGAACCCAAGAGTTAGTATCCTCACTTATAAAATTAATATTATATATTAATGTGTGGCAAGTACACATTTAAAGATACTGGTTTATAAAATTTCATAATCCACAAAGTGACATAAGACAGGAAGAAAGGGCATAAGGGGTCTAATTAACCAAAAGAATGAAAGACTCTACAACTATAGAAGTATAAGTAAAGTCTTATGCAAAAAATCAAAAAGTAAATAGATTTTCCAGTTTTACAGAAAATAACATATATACATATATCAATTTATTTTAATCCAGAGCATCCTTGAAGCGATATGTCCAAAACAATTGGATAATCCCTGTCTTGTTTAGGAGATTATGTTGACAGGTAAGCTTTTTAAGTTCCCTTGATAAAAATCCCACACATGTCTAATTTATTTTAATTTTATTAGCAAATATTTTTATGCCATGTATTAGAAAGAGATCTCCCCCTGCCCAGTGAAGTATGTGCAATTTAATCACCATATTTACATACTTTTCCTAAATACTTACAGCAAAAATCTCTGCCTAGAAAACCATCTTCAAACCTTTCTGGCTTGACAAATAACCTTGGTCTATTTATTGCCCCAAGAATAATGGTTAATTTACACAATTTATTCAAGAGTTGTGACAAATCTAAGATTTTCTGCCAGGAATCTCATTCCATTTCCCTCCTGTAGTTAGTTCAATAAACTCTAAAAATAAAATTTCAAGCAATAGTAGATATATATTGAGTCACTTCTAAATAATACTTCAGAACTCAACAGGACTTACAGTAAAGTCTGAATATAAGAATGATTCCCCACAGATGCCAGAGACCTACCATAGTCATTGTATTATTAGTAACACCAGGAAGCTTGTCAAAGTGCGTGACTGCCGAACCTGAAAATACTCTGAAATGTCACAGACCAAATGCATCTCCATTGTTATATAGAAATGACACAGACCTGTAAAGATATTTTAAATTAAATTGACATTTCTGCTTCTTGAAAAACTTTAGCTTTCAAGAAGATAATGTTCTCTGAGTCTATAGTTTGCATCTTTCCATGTTATAGTAATATAATCTCTTAGTAATACTCTTACATAGCCATTGTAAATTGTGTTTAATTTAAAGAGTTTATGTATGATACATGAGCACAGGACACTAAACTATGTAGAAAATTGAATAACTTAAAAAAAGAAATGCCTCCACATTTGTCAAGATGTTTAAAACATGCACAGATCCTAAGCACTAACTAAAAAAGAAAGTTATTTATTGCATAAAATAGGTATTGAATTTGATTATAATACAAAATTCACTGAAATGTAAAAGTACAGGAATATTATTATAAATGTTAAGAAACTTTAAACATATTTTTCAGAATTGTTAATCAGGAAAAATATAAAATTCAATGTAATTAAAAAGAAAATTAGAGCTATATTTTAAATATTAAAGAATTAATTAGAAAATATAGGCAATAATCTAGATAACTAAATGAAATTTATTAAAAAAAACAACTTCCATGCATCTTTACAAATTTTTAACTAACGAACATATTTTGAATGACAAACATTTTTGCCTGATTATTGGGACAATTGCATAAATATCTGTAGGCACAGCCTTAAAATTAGTGGAAAAATGAAAAAATTAGTAATTATTGATTCACAAAATAATCACCTTTACCATCACTGCTTTAATGCTGGCACATGTTTACAAAAAATAATGTCGACAATATTTTTAAATGAACTAATTATTATTTGAAAAAAATTGTTCAATTTCTCTCATGTATCAATATATCTAGAAAAAAATCTTTCATTGCATTTCCCAAAGTGTTTGGAATGTTGCAGACACTGGCTCTTTTGTTGTTTGTTACGGTTTACATAGAATTGTACGACAATTTTACAAGTGTCATAGCTCTCTGCTGAGGTCCTTTGGTGTAGGCAAAGGGAGAATGCTACAACTTGCCCATCGGCATCGTCTCTATTTTGACTGGCACTGGAATGTAAGCTTTATCCTGGGGTATATTGGTGGCCTCTTTTGAAGCCACCTTCTTTAAGATACACATTACCGTCCAGTCCATATCCCGACTTGAAAGTGCCACTTTCTATTTATTGGCTTAACATAGTGGAAATTTATGCACCTGAACCTACATCTCTAATTTTATTTTTGATCATGATGCTAGTCATTGTTTATCCAGCAAACCACCAGTCTTGAAAATTCAGTAGTCTTGGAATACTGAGGACAAGTGTCAATTTCTCAAGAACATTTCCTTCCAGTGGGATTGTCCTAAGCGTTTGTGCAGCTTTTGAAACATCCCACTAGTGAGGATCAATAACTCCCCTTCTGGTAAGTATCCCCACTATCTCTGAGACTGAGCTCTGCTCACTGACACTAATGAGCCAGACCAAATAATAATAGGCTCATTTTCTCCCTCCAAAGGCCTTTATTTTCTGCTTATATGGCTGGACTGGTGGGAGTTAAAGGGCAAGACACAAATTTGGCTCCCTTCCCCTCTTGACAAGCAGGGTCTGGGGAGAGCCATGGCAGCTTTATAATTGTTTTTGTAGTAAGGATAGACATTGTCTATTGTCCTCAAAATTAAAAAAAAAACACTTTACATGTGTAATATATTTCAGCTAATCCACTTATATAACAAAAACTTTCTTGTAATACATGTAAAAGGGTAAGAATTATGAAGAACACTACAAATATTACAAGGAGTAAAAACATTCCTCTAATGTGTAGAAAAGATTTTATTCTATGAACGTGTAGCCACAAAGTAATGTGCTAATGTAAATACAAAACTGGGGATAAATGTTTTGTGACTTGTGTGTATAAACACGAAGTTTTGATAATCATTATGTTTGTTCTGATAAAACGCACTGCTCGAGCTTTTACTAACACTTCCCATGTTGTATGGTGCACATGAGAATGTGTACCGTATTTGTATTACTTGTTCAGTAATATAAATTTTACTGAACAAGACACAATTTGCCTTTAATTTCCCCTGCCTTCCACTAGCACACACGCAATAGGCACCCAGTGGAGGGTTAAGACAAATGTGATTACATAACATGGAAGAATGATTTATTAAGAACTTATTGTTGCAGAATAACATATTGAGAAATTAACTGTCTAGTTTTTCTATCTGCCATAACACAACAAAACAGATAAAATGTTATGCTGTTTCACTTTCATTTGTAGCTGGGAAGTGTGTCCTATGTCCTTGAATTCTGGGTTTTCTTTATTTCCTGGGTAAAGTCAAATGAGAGATTTTTGGGTGTTCGTAGGAAGTTGGGGAGAAGTTGTCAGGCAGAATATAAAATAATGTATGTTATTAAAAAGTAAAATCCCTTATATTTCCTTCTACCCACTCTGATCTTTTGAAAATGCTCCACTCCCTTGGCTGGCAGCAATGGAAGTGTCTTTTGTGCTCTGGTGCTCAAAGGTCGGTGGTTCTCAGTGGACTCTTAAATCTCAAATCTCCCTGCATGTGGAGGTCTTTGGTTGGTTACGGCAATTCCAACCTTTCTGGACATTCACATCACCTTACTCTTGCTGGCACAGTCTCAATTTTAGGAGATACACAGAATACTAATTCTCTTAGAAGAAACCAAAATAAATGCATATATGTTAACATATTTCTTCTTTGTGATTGTTTTAATGTAATTATGGAACCATTCTTCGCTGTCCAATGGGGCAGCTGCAAGCCTCCTGTGGCTACTGAGTGCTGAAAACGTGCCTGTTTCACCGAGGAACTAATTTTTAACTTTTGTCTAATTTTAAATAACTTAAAATTAAATTTAGATAGTTAATGTAGCTTGTGGATAGGATAAAGACAACGGAGCTCTACAGGAAAAGCCAGGTTTATTTTGTGAAGTGTTAATGTGGAGAAACATCTTGGAGAAAAAAGTACACACAGTTTTAAGCAGTTAAAGAGATATGGAAATTTCTGCTTTGCTTTATAAGTTCATAAGAACAAGCAAAAATGGGAAGACTGCAATGATTAAAACTGAAAACAAGTATCGATTACTTAGAAAATGAGAAATGGTGAACCATAAAATTTCCTATTGTAGAAAGGATAAAAGAAGATACTATATTTTATAATGTGAAGGTGATTAATGATTCTACAATAGAAATATTTTCATAGATGTTATAAAACAGTATAAAGAGGCTTAGATTTCAGAACCCCAAAATTCACAAGATACAAGTGAGCGCAATACGAAATTTTGAATTCCTTATAAACTACAAGACAGTCTGCCCTCCCGTGGAGCTGTCTGAAAACCCTGCTTGTCAGGTAAGGCAGGTGGAAAATCCAGGCCATGGAAAAAGGAACACTGTTTTTTAATTAACCCATAACCTGAAGCTAATATTCAGATTCAGTACTTTTACTGAGATAACAGTTTTGTTTTTCCTCAACATCATACATTTAGCAGAGAATTTATGGTAATAAAAATAAAATCACAATACAGCTGTTAAATAATTCTGTTTTCTTGAGGACTTCCTAAAAGTTAAATTGATATGAATACATATAACATTTCTTAATTAGGTTAAAATGCATATGGAAAATAACTTGTGAAGTTTTTCTCTCTTTTGTAGGAAATTTAAACTGTCATCTAGCATTATATTTATAACTATTTTTGCTTCATTTCACATTTAAGTAATCATCAATGTGTTTGTTTTAGCATCTCTAAGTAAAAACCAGTCTGTTTTATGTTTAGAATTATAGACATAACATGAAATGTGCCTAGCTAATAGTGAAATCTAAGAATTTTTCATCTTCTAGAAATTAGCCTGTAATGTGTGCATTTATATTAAATATAAGTAATAAAATCTCTAGTCATAAACTTTGAAAGTTCACTAAAAAGTATTGAAGATGAAGAGCTAAATATTTTATCATGCTTGAATGTTTATCGGAGTATTACAGTTAGGAGAGGGTTTTCCTGTAGGTGAACATCATGTATTTCACTGCATACTGTATTTGTCTCCAGTACCACTAGTGGGCAAGAGTTATGGAGTAAGCCCACTGTGAAAAGTAATATATCAAATACTTTTCCCCTTATGCACGAGTATCTCTGTCCTGTATTTAGAGAGTTCGCTCATTTGTGAGAGAGTGTGTGTGTGTGTGCCTGTGTGACAAGCAATCCGTTTGAAGGCTAGTGAAGGGGAAAAACAGTTGTCCTTTCTGGTGTTGATGCAACAAAAATTTCAAAACTAAGCCCTCAGGGAGAAAGGAAACAATATGTTATAGGCAAAGTGAATTTTTGCATTGTGTGTGAGAAGAATAAAAATTAAATTGAGTATTAAACCATATACTTTCCATCAGGTTTGTTCATTATGATATAATATATTTCAATAAGGTAGTAAGCAAGCCTGACTAGCCTAGCTTTCTAGAAAGAATATCACTTAATCGCTGTCTTTCGGTGACAAATGAAAGCACAAAGCTCTGGCTGGGCCCCCTCAGCCCACATGTGTTCCACATGGACTTCTACATGAAGTAAATTTTGTAGAGACTTTTGAAATGATTTTATTATTTATTATTTACCTGTGAGTAATACATATCACCTCTCAGTAATAAATACAGGAAATACACCCATGAATCCACCACCCAACTTAAGACGCAGTCATTACAAATAACTCTGCGTGTGCTGTTCCTTATCCTATCCTCTTCCTCTTCCTCACAGGCATCTGCTATCTTGAATTATAAGATTATTCTCATTTAAAAATGTATCATTTGCTACACATGATGAACAATAAAAGAAATATTTTTAGAAGAGTTAAAAACTTGTATAGCATAGTACAATCAGCCACAAGTAGATTCCTCTCTTGGTTTTGCTACACACTGCTTTGTATCCTTGATGTTTTTAGCCTACATTTAAAAAGAGTGAATGAAAAGGGTGCAGGAGGTATTGTCGGTACCTTTCTTAACAGAGTTTTCATGAGGATTAAATGAGATTGTGTATCTACAATGCTTAATGCTTGGTGCATAGTGGGTATTGTAACACTGCTATTTAATTACTATATTGTCACTATTTTGTGTGATTGTATATGTGTAATTCTTGTTTATGATTTAATAACTGTTTAGTCATTCAACATGGTTCAATGCAAAGCCTTGACTTAGTTTTTAGATAATATATATTTGCTGCTATGAATCTCACTCTTTTAATTAAAGTGTTTCCTTATGATTATTAAGAACTTTAGAGCACAAAATTCTGTATCAACTTTTATAGCCAATACCCTCACATTCCTATAGATAGTTAAGATAAATAGAGGCACATGAACAATTGTGTCAGAAAAGGCTCTATTCCTCTCCAAACGTACCACATTCTACTCCAGTGTCTGCATACAGCGAAGCATGCTTTCATAACTTTAAAAATATGTCTGTATTTCACAACCGATTTCAACATGCCTGCCTCTTGCCTATGTGAGGAAATTGGAAAAAGGTCCCATATTCTTCTAAAATTGTCTCCATATAGTATGTATAACTTATGAATTATAGATATTTCTGGAGATTATTGATATACATATAATGTAGTTTTCAATTATGTAAGTAATTAATAAGCACATAATAATGCTATAAACGTATATATTTCCTTTGACATTTTTGTTCCTGCAGTATTTTCCTATATACATACATTTTATGAAAAAGAAAAATGATATCACTTTTGACAACTTCTTATTCTTCTCATGTTGTTGCTTAGCAGTGCAGATAGCATCATTTTTTCTGTTCTTTTGCCACATGCATAATTTTAAAAGATATTGGGTTTGCAATAGCTTTAAAGAAATCACTGCCCTCAAGAATTGTGTACTATTTTATTGATATGCTACTCAACAGATATTTTTATACATTCTCACTAACATGGGCAACATTGTTCCCTCTGACAGTTTCCTTCATCCCTTTGTATTCGTTTGATAAGAAAATCTGAGGGAGTAAGCAAAGTGTTTTATAAATAAAATCTATTTTCTAATTATGATAGTAACAAACACAAACATATGTATAATGATGCTCTAATGATAATAAAGCTGTGCTAATAATTAACTGTGCTCTAATAATAAAGATATTGTAAAATAAAAATACTTAGGGTAGGAGAATTTTCTGAATTTAAAAATAATGGAAGAACTATAGAAGAGTGTCAATAGACAGTCACCTTACTTAAAATATCACAGCTTTCAAATGCAAGAAAACCACAATGGAAAGACATACCACTATCAATCACAATATTTAAAAAGATTAAACAATGTTTATATCATTGAAGTTTAAGTGCCTCAGACAAATGGAACATATTGATGCAATAATAGATGAGTGCACTATGAATCGACAATTCACAAAAGAAGAAACTGTTATGATACTAATAGCTTCAAATTTCAAGACCCATCTGAACCTGAAGCCGTTTATAAAATTAAAATTTTAATAAGCATTTTATTTCTAATTCACTAATATAACCCTGCAAGAAAGATATTAACTCTGGGGTTCAAGATATCGGGGTACATTTTTCTGCTCATCTCTTTGTAAGTCTTTAAAAACTTAGGCTATGACACATCAAAATCTAACTTTTCCTGCACTGTGGGTGCCCGTTGCCCTTTCTGATCCTTTTATCTCTGCTTTTCAGTGATGTCCTTAAGGAGGTCTTTTTCTTGGATTTCAGTGTAACCTTAACATCTCCGTTATTAGTTCACCTTTCTGTCCCTGAACTGGTTACACATTTGGTGTGCATGTTTGTCTTTCTTTGTTTTATTTGAGCCATCTATGAAATGTAGCAAAAGGGCATCGAGTCTTTTCACAGGTTACTCTTCGGTTCGTGGCCTCTAAGCTGTCAAGTTGAGGCCATAACTGTGTTCATATGTCACCACAAACTGTTCTCAGGGGCCTGCCCTCAATTCCTTACTCCCTTACAGTATCCTGAACACCGTTTCTAGTCCCTTTACCATGAAAGCTTTCCACTAAAACCCTTCCAAACACAATCATCAGAGAACTTAATATAAAACAAAGTTGAGCACTACCTTTTCTTGTGTGTATATTCAGATAACCGGTGAGCAAACGGCAGAGATTTCCTTGTTCTTCTACAGCACATTTCAGGAAGAGGAGAAAGGTGGGACACAACTGTCAGAAACCCAACAAATTTCGTGTGTTTGTGTGTGTGTGTGTGTGTGTGTGTGTTTGTAGGCACTTCATTATCAGTGCATATGATGAAAGGCTTCATTAACATTCTGTAGAAAAACATCACTGCTTCCCTTTGTCTGAAAACTACTGCTGTGTTATGGTTAATTTATTTTGACCAAACAATCATGGTATTTAAATATGGGCAGTTCTTAAAAGCTAATTCTATCAGCAAAATGATACAGGTTGAATCTTCTAAAAATAAGTTGGGTAACAGAGATAAGGGATCTACTCTATACTTATTTCATGTGACATTGGGTCAAGTTGACTCTGTCCTTGAACTACATTTATTGCACTTACTGGGAAGAATGATCAACCTGAGCTGACCAGGCAAGCCCAACACTAGGAACAGGTAAGGCAACTTTGCTAGAGGCAGCTTCTCCATCAGCTAATCACTGGGAGTTATGGATGCTGTGTTCGTGTTACAAGAACAGTAGAACAATGGGTGGGCATTACACTAAATGAAAGACTCTTCATTCCGTGAAACAGTGTGGCAGCTGGTATCAACAGCTGTAGCATTACCTGTCAGAGTGGAATTCTGCCAGTTGTGGCTCATTCTTTGATAGGGGACTGCAAAAGTGGGGTCAGGGTTTGTTGGAGGCCAAGTAGAGTGATTTTTTACCTCATAAAACTCACAGACACCATTTGACTGGTCTAGAATCGTCTGTCACTGGAAGCTGATTACTAAACACGATTTAGGGAAATTTCAGCTCTTCTTGAAGAACAGACCATAATTGAGTTAATATCTTGGCTTGAGTCTATTTTATGTCTTTTTTTATTGTATTTTTAAATTATCATTTAGCCCTCTTATACCTCCCTCCACCCCACTCCCAGCAATCACTACACTATTGACTATGTCCGTGAGTCCTTTTTCCTTTTTGCTCAATCTCTGCATCCCCTAACCCACTCCCCAGAGCTGTCAATGAGACTTAGAGGTTGGAATTTTTTCCATGACAAGAAAAAATAACAATACAAACCAACAGTTTTTCCCCTAAAAGATGATTCATGACATTCCCCCCAAAATATACCTTGTAGAGAAGTTTTGTTTTCCTTTATGTCAAGCAAGTTTCTGCTGGGATGCTGAGTAGTCTCTCTCTCTCTCACTATTCCTCTTTCTGTCACCTCTGGCCACTGACCTATTAATTACAACCTCAGGTCTGACTTTGGTCCTCTGAAGGGCCACCAATAAAGGACATCAGAGACTGAGGGAGTAAACTGGTATACAGATTTTTTCTTACCTTGGGGTTATTTCAGCTTTACTCTGAGTTCTTGTGCTACACATTTTTCAGAAATAGAATGCTGCTATTCACAATGCCCTCTGGCAAGGCAGTCTTTGGGTTATCCTCACATATTTGAGGTAAAGAAATATACCTCGAAAAGTTAGAAAGTCAGGGCGGAGGTGACCACACAGTTGAATAAGCCAAGAAAGACGGAGAATCAGGTATTTATGTCCAGAATCTTGGAGGTTGCCTTGGTGAGAGGAAAGAATACATCTGGGAGGGACCGGGGAGTATAGGTTTTGGTAAATGGGATCAAGTGGGAAATTAAACAATTACCTTCTCATTAAATATAACCATTCATGTTCAAGGACCACTTCTTTGTTTAACTGGATATTTGCAGAAAAAAATGGTAAGATAGGAATGCTTCTATTGCACTTAGAAATATGACTATCTTTGTGTGTAAGCCCATAATAATGAATAAAAGTCTTAATTTCCCTGTCATTTGGATTATTTGAGAACATAAGTAAAACTCTGAACACATTACAAGACAGTAATGAGCCATATAGCCACAAAACACAACCAAATTTAAAATTTCCAGTGCAATTAGATCCTAAATAAGGTATTCACAAATACAATTCACCAGTGTTAAAAGAAAAATCTATCATGACAAAGGTAAATTTCATTCTGAGAAGGCAATGCACAGTTAATAGTATCAGAGTGATATTGTCAATACTCATCCCAATAGTTGTCAGAAATATGTTATAATTAAATAAAATCAAACCATAAATTTAGATTTAAAAATATAAAACTCTATATCTATATATTAGGGCTAATTTACCATCATTGAAGATAACAGTTTTTAGAAGATATTTAAGAAATTTATCAATGACTGAAATATATGTTAATTTTCTTGGACTACTTTCTTCCCTTTCTTTCCATTTTTATCCCCCTCTGAACTCCTGTCTGGTCCCTGTCAGTCTGTTCCTTGTTTCCATGCCTCTAGTTCTATTTTGCTTATTAGTTTATTTTGTTTGTTATGCTCCCCTAATAGGTGAGATCATATGGTATGTGTGTTTCATGGCCTGACTATTTTGCTTAGCATAATGCTCTCCAGTTCCATCCATGCTGTCACAAAGGGTAGGAGCTCCTTCTTTCTTTCTGCTGCATAGAATTCCATTGTGCAAATGCACTACACTTTTTTGAACCACTCATTTACTGACGGACACTTAGGCTGTTTCTAGCACTTGGCTGTTGTAAATAGTGCTGCTATGAACCTAGGGGTGCATAGGTTCTTTTGAATTGGTGTTCTGGGATTCTTAGGTTATATTCCCAGCAGTGAAATTACAGAGTCAAAAGGCAGTTCCATTTTTAGTTTTCTGAGGAAATTCCATACTGTGTTCCACATTGCCTGCACCAGTCTGCATTCCCACCAACAGTGCACTAGGGTTAAATAAACATTTTGTTGCCAAGAGCATATATATTTATGCTTCTTGGAATATAGGGTAGATGTATTTATGTATTTTTTCATTTCTCTGGTTAAGTACAATTAAAACCCTAGACATTATACACTATCTATAAAATAAACATTCTGAAAGGTGAAGAGAGAAAGGCAGATAGGCTAGGGACCTTGGGATCTGAAGAATGACAAAATGATGAGTTTCCTGGATTTTCTTTTTGTCTAATACCCCAAACTTGTAGGAAAATACAGCAACCTGGAGACACTAATAGGTGCAGATAAAAATAAATTCCTAACAGATACCTGCTCTTTGTTACCAAAGGATCAAGAAAGTGGCTGTCTAGCAAGTCGAAAGTTTGCATAGTAAGCACTCTATTGCAGATAAACACCATAGAAAAAACCATGGCACCACCCCTGCCTAGCCAGAAAAGGCAGAGTGGGGAGCCTGGATTTCCACTGTGTTTGGCCATAACATGTGGGGGTGGTGTCAGAGAAGGCTGAGATTCCTTCTAGACATTCATTCCTTCTAAATGGTAACAGGGACCCCACATGGTATTAATGGAGACCATATGGTGAGCCTAGATTTCCACTACCATTTTGCAATAATGAGGTGGTGTTCCTTATTCTCCCCTTGGGAAAGCATTAGAGAAGCCTCTTAAAGAGTCAAGATTTTCATTTTGGCCAGGAGCAATAAGGCCATCTCCCTCCAACCTATGTAAGTGGAAGCCATGTAAAATGCAGAAACAAGGCAAACAAACCCCTCCCAGACAGGAAGATATTAGCAGAAGACTAGCAGGGAGTCTGAAGTCCCCCTGTCTTGTAGTAATTATGAGCACCCTCTCTGACACAAAACCTTGGATAAGTGAGGAACCTGGATTTCTACTCTCTTCTGGCAATAATGAGGGGGCCCCCTGTCCTTCCCTGGCTGGAGCAGTGTCAGACTAAGCCAGTTAAAACAGGTTTAAGTAAGACCCAGAGTTCCATAATGCTCAAAATGACTAGGATTTAATTATCAAATTAACTATACCAAAACCCAGAAAGATCTAGAACTGAATACTGAGATAATACACATGTTAGAATTATATGATAACAAGTTTAAAGCAACCATGAAAACAATCTTTACATGAGTGATTACAAACATATTTAAAACTAATGAAAGAATAGAAAGTTATGGCAAGTAAGTAGAAAGTCTCAGCAAAAAAAAAAAAAGCTATAAAGAAGAACCAAGTAAAAATTAAAGAACTGAAGAATATAATAACTGATATTAAGTCTTAATAGTAGAGTAGATGGAACAGAAGAAACATTCAAGGAACTAGAAGATAGAACAATAAAACTTACCCAGTGAGAACAGAGAGAAAATGGACTGGGGAAAAATGATCAGGACCACAGGAACCTGTGGGGTTATGACAAAAAAAATAACATTTGGAATTTATAAAGATAATAAAAGAGAATGAGACTGAGAGTACTTGAACAAATAATGGCTGAAAACTTTTCCAATTGGGCAAAAGAAAGAAACCCACAATTTTAACGAACTGAGCAAATCTCAAATGAGATAAACCCAAAGATATCAAAACCAAGTGACATCACAGTCAAACTTCTGAAAAATAAAGACAAAAAAATCTTGAAAGTTCTGAATGACAAATAACACTTTACCTATAAAGAACAAATAATTCTCATGACAATAGCATTTCCACCAGAAACCATGAAGGCTAGAAAGCAAAGAACTGTCAACTCAGTATTCTATATCCAATGAATATATCTTTTAGCAATGTGGGGGAAATAAAGCCATCTCAGAAGGAAACAAATAATATGAACTGGAATTGATAAAAATAATATCCAAATTTCAAAAAATATATACAACATATTCAACATAATCTATCCAGGTAAATTCAAGTTAGTCCTTCCATGATTCACCTATGATGATAGCTAAAATTAAATAGATTTAAATATCAATTATTGGAAAGGATATTGAGCTCTCATTCACTATTGGTGGTTGTATAAATTGGTAAAAGGCTGAAAAATTGTGTCTCCTAAACTAAACATGTGCCTACATTATAACTCATCAAATCTACTGCTTTAATATAGCCAAAAGACACGAGTATGTAAGTTCTCAAAGTCATATGCAAAAACATTTGTAATAGTTTTCATCATGATATTTAAAATTAGAAACAACTCAAAAATCTATTTACCTGAAAATGGATGACTAGGAGTATATTCAAACAACAGAATACTACACACTTACAAAAAAGTATAAAATCCTGATATATAGAATAATATGGATTAATTTCATAAATATTACATTGGGCAAAAGAAGTGACACAAATGAGAATATATCATAAATCCATTTATATGAATTTCATGAATTGACAGTACTATTAATGATTGTACACGTCAGCATAATTAAGAAATTTTGGTGGCAGTAATCATAAAGGGGATAAGAGACACTTCTAAGAGTCTTGAAAAAATATTTTATATCTAATATTGAGTGTTACATATGTAAACAGTCTTTGAGCTCTACATTTCATGCACAAGTGGAGTTGAGTATAACAGGTTAGGTGTGTTTTCTAATGCTGAAAGTTGCTTATTATTTGAGCTTACATTCTTCAAATTTTAGAGTCCATGGTAATCTGCATTATGTCATATTACCTTCCAAAGATATTTAGTGCCATCTAGATCTAATTTTACAGTTCAGTAGCCCTCAAAAGTGGAAGAGAATTTATTCTGATTAAGAACGCTGAAGAAATCATACTAACAATTCAATAGAATTTACCAAATATTCTACATAAAATATCATCTCAAATGAGGCACAATTTATGATTCAAAAATTGGAATTTCCATGTTCATATTGAAGAGAAAATAAAAGAGACGGACTTTTGTTATCCTCATAGTTTGTGGGCCCAGTGGTAATGCTAATAAACTATTCATAAATAAGTGTTTACTTTTTCTACAAATATTTAAATTATTTAGGTAATAACAAAACAACATACTTTTTTACCCTAAAGATACTTTAAAAAGTAGCTGATATATAGCAATATAAGATGTCAAAATAATATGCAGCTAGGTGTAATATTCCCTATGTATTCTTTCAAATTAGTGTTCTCACTAAGTCTTTCCCAACCCATCCCATACTCATATGGGTTCTCTCTCACATCTTTATCACCTATAGGCTGTAACTTATCAATATTAAACAAGACTTCTTCTATGCTCCCTCATTTACTATTTGGACATTTAATGAATGCTTCCAGAACAAAATACCCTGTAAGAAGCTCCTCATGCTCTCCTTTAAACTTATGGACGTATCCTCACCGTTATTTAGCAATGCCACAGTTAGCCCACCAAGCCAGCTACGTAAGACCATTGTGACATACTTGAACTTCTCTATTATATAATTACCCACCTCTAATCACTTTATGTCTTTGATCATGTGCTTAATCATTCTGTACACACAACATACTGCAGTTTCTCTTCTCTCTGATTATTCTTATTTTTAAATCATTCTATAGAAATAGCTCAAATGTCTCTAATCCTCATACTCTTTTCTGGCACTCTTAACTCTGTGCATATATCTGTTTTTAAGTAATTGTATTGTAATCATGTATTTAATTTTCTTATCTTTCTTATTAGACTGTAGATGCATCAAAAACTATACATCAAACCTCTAACCATCAAGACTAGCCTGTACATGGAAACATACCTGAATGAAAAGAGAACACATGCCATCAAAAAAAAAAATCAAGACTTTTTGTTTTGAAATTATGCTTAGCTGCTTTTCTTATTTCTATAAAAAGAAATTAGAGAAACCTCTCTCTTCTTATTCTCAATGAGATCTGAAATTTGTGACTTGAGGGCACACTGGTCTACAATTTCTGCTCTGAAAACTACTGTCCAAACACTTCCTCACACTGTTGGTAAGCTGACTGGTTAAATTCAGATATTTGGCTTTTACAGTGAAAAATCCTCCTGCCAACCTCATTCTCCAAGGGAATCATGCTTTTTCCTCTTGGTCATAAGGATCAGTGGGACACTTGAAGAAGGTGAGAGCACTAGGGTAACAGCTGCACAGTATTCGACAGTATATTTGATAGAGAAAAAGGAAAGAGTGTCTTTTGGTGTCCTGCTATTACTTTTTGATCTAAGGGATCTACCTAGCCCATAAAAATGGCAGCGCCATTTAACTGACATTAGCTCACAAATAGTTGTTCTATTTTTAATTTTTTAAAACAATGTATGCATGAGAAAACCAAATAAAATGTTTATCTTAGAATATTAACCCTTTTAGTACTTCTTTTGGAAGGAAACAATAAAAACTTTACTATCTAACCCAAATCGTATTTTTCCAAAGTTGATTTGCCAAAAACTTATTTGAGACACTACTTAATAGGAATTGAATGATAAAAAGACTTCTATGGCCCTGGCTGGTGTAGCTCAGCGGATTGAGCACAGGCCTATGAAGCAAAGAGTTGCCGGTTCGATTCCCAGTCAGGGCACGTGCCTGGGATACAGGCCAGTTCCCCAGTAGGGGACCAATGAGAGGCAACCACACATTGGATGTTTCTCTCCCATTCTTTCTCCTTCCCTTCCCCTCTCTAAAAATAAATAAAATTAAAAAAAAAAAGACTTCTATGAAGACACTCATTTGGGAATCACAAAATTAAACAAAGATTAATAAGTATTTTTCTTTATAAATTAGAGTACTGGAAATGCAAATGCCTTAGAATCTGTTAGCATACACATATTTCCACATGTATTTGAACATGGCACTTTTTTTCATAGTTTGTCTCAAGACAAAATTATTCTATACAATTAATGTTACATGAAATGTACCTTGCAAACTCCTACCATAAACTCACCATATATATTTTCCATTTTTTCCTAATATTTCTGCTTTTTTATAAAAATATTCATTTTTCACTCTTTTGTTTTTCTTTGTGTAGTTTTCTGACTTTATGAGAACCCTCTGCGCATAGCACAGCAGAAGGCAGAAGCTGTTTATTGCCATGACAAGATGGGTAACCTGAAAAGGTGTCAGAAGAGATAAAAGGATGTTATTTTTTTTAATCATTTTTTTCTGGTATGCTATGTACTTTGTAGACCCACTTCATTATAATATAAATGACTATACAAAATGTCAACCTAAAGTACATCTTGGCCCCCAAAGCCCCTCTGGGGGTCATATTAACTATTCAGGGATTTCATGAGCCTCTAAACTGCCATAATCCACACACTAGCATTTAGGTACTTGAGTTTGAGTAAAATATAAAAGCTTTCAAAAATATCACAAAAGAGGTTAATAGTAACATGAAGCTTCATTATAATTAATGGTAAATGGATTCTCGCTCATCATTATCTTTCTCTCTTACCTATTGAATAATTTTATGTTAGATTGGTAATTCAATAACTATGTCTTCAGTTATCTTTCCTCAGCAGTAAATTGTAATAATCCTGAAATTGTTTGTTTAGATAACCAGCCTGATAATCTATATGACGCATTTATATCATAGCATTAGTAAGTGATATTTCCAAGATTCAGTATTCAAAACAAATGAGATTCTTCTGGTATGAAACAACTTCCTATAAGTAAGTTAATTGTTTAAATTAAAGCAAAGAATCCTACAACATCCACTTTCTCTTTAAACTTCTATAATTTTAAGTCAGGTTAAATCATACTATGTTATATTTTACATTTATCTTCTAGAACTTGATAGGATCCCGAGTCCTTAGCCAGTTTTCTGCCCTGCCCAAAGCTCACAGGCAGAACATACAGAACACATTATTAGTGAAGGCTTTGCCCTCTGACTCCCATGCGGAACATACAGTCATGGTGACGTAGGTAGGGTGGTTTTTGTGTCAAAATCATTACTTTGGTTCTTGGAACCAAAGTCTTGATTACAATATTAATGTATCTTCTTACATATTTTTTTCCTGGTTTCCCTCTAGACTTTTAGAATACATGTTTTCTTTTTCTTTAACTATTTAAATTTTTTTATTGGGCAGGAGGAGACTCACTGATTGTTTTATTGATGAGCATTATTAGATCATCACATCATTTTTGTCAAAATATATTACATTAAAAATCCCAATTATATGTCTCAATTTTGCTGCACAATCATCTCAATATTTTTCTTTTTTCCTCAGTAAATGATTAACTTTTCCAAAACAGAATTCCTTATAATAGATATTTAGAATGGTACCTCTAGTCCACTTCATATAGAAGAAAAATTACTATTATTTTATAGATTAAGTATGTGAAACCTGGAAAAAATTAGAAAAATAAGTTTTTCAGTAATATTTGCCTAGTTAATGGCAAAGAGAAAATATGTTGAAGCTAAGTTGTATGGTAGCTGTGACATTAAATGATGATGTATTTAAGGCAAACATATGCCCCTTGGTCTCTAGGGGACTGAATGCTAAGTCCTGGTACCACCAAAGAACTATATAATTTGTTTCGGTTTTATTTACAGTTTGATATGATGCTTGATTTGTTCTTCATTTGTGAAGTCTGGATCTATTTAAGTGCATCTGAATATTTTCAAATATTTTCATAGCTTAGTTTCCAAGTAGCTATCTGCTCAGCACCAATCAGGTATCAGCTATGAATTAAACTATTCACTGAGGGTTGTAATCATATTTCCCCAGTACTTTCTTGCATGCCAATGGCTGTATGGCAAACTGGGACATTCTTTGGTCCCCAGGGAGTGGAATAATGTCTCTTAGTGATAAACAGGATAGCTCTTCTATTATTATCCCCCTTTATGTTTAATGAGGAAATCAAGACATATAAAGTAAGTAACTTCTTCATATCCCACAGCTAGAGTGATAGAACTGGAGTACAACATAGGGAAACTGGTTACATAGAACGTTGCAACCATTACATTGTACTGATTCTCACATCACACATGTGGACAAACTGGTGCCTCATGAAAGGGTGATTTGTTTCCTTTACCTTGTTACATAAGCATTAATATAATGAGTATCGTCTAGAAATCTTGTCTTCTGATTCTAATTTATGAGCAAGTACAGCTTAATGAGCATTTTGCAAAGTTCTTAATAAAAATAAGATAAATGTTGTCCTAAAATAAAAAAAAGCTTCAATTTTAGATGAGTATCATTCTTTTGACCAAAGAAATACCATTCAGAAAATTGGTACCCAACAGTAACAAATTTATATGCTGGTAAAATATGTATTTGTGGATACATGATATGTATAAGTAAAATACAAAGGTTTGATCCTAGTTAAGGGGACTGAATTGATTCATTTATTGCACAAAGATTTACTGATTTCCTACTTATACTGAACACTTTCTTAGGTGGTTGAGCTGCTGTGAACAAAATGTCTTGCCTTTGTGTAGTCCATCAACAGGCAAATAGAGGGCTACAAAATGACAAAGAAAAAAATCAGAGTAGATAAGGAAATTTTAAGGCAGTATAATTATAGAAAAAAGAAAATTTAAAGCATAGTAGCAACAAATCTGCAATTCAGTGTGGCTGGTGGTGGTGGAAGGGCTATTGTTTTCAGCAAGACTTGAAGATTATAGCTGACATTTGAGCAAAAATGTAAAAAGGTGAGCAAAGCAGTCCAGCAATTTTCTGGAGAAACATTTCAGGAAATGCGAAACACTAACACAGAGGATTTGATGTGGGTATCACTGGCATATTCAAGGAATACCAATGTGGCCAGCAGAATCAATTATGTAATTTACATCAAGTTAAGATGTTAAAAATAGTATTGAGAATCTAAAGATGGTGACAAGGGAACATTAAACCAAGTGTGGGTTCTATTTGAGCAAAGGGCCCTGTGTGCAGGCGGAGATGATAGGCTTACAAAGTTGGCCCTGGGGCTGAGCAAGTGAGTAGGAGAAGAGATTAGAAAGACAGAGAGAGGCCGGATCTCGTATGCAGTACAATTTGGGCCACAGAGAGGCTTTTGCATTTGCTCTGACTGAAATAAAAGACTAATAAGTGGTTTTGAATAAAAGAGTGACCTGCTTTCACTTACAGTGTTAAGAAGGCATCTTCTTTTGCTATTTTGAGAATAGCATACAGGTCGGCGAGGGTAGAGTCAAAGAAAATTTCAGTATTACTAATACTTGTTTGGGTTGGTTAATCATACTTTAAGAAACCAGATACTTCTTTGCAATGAATTTAATAGCTTGAACTACATTTAAGTGTGAATGTATATGTAGTGGTATGAATATATGTTAAAAATACTGGTCTGAGTTAAGATAATTACTGGGCTTTATGTACATAAAATACAAAAAGTATGTATATAAAGATAAATTTAGTTTCAGGAGAAGGTTTTGTACCAGGAGGGATAGTATTAAATTCATGTAATATCCAGATATAGAAATCTCATATTATTAGACTTTAGTTGTACCTATAAACTGAATATACATTTAAAAATATCTAATAAATGAGAGCATATGAGTTGTCATCGACAGTAGTCATACATTTAAAAATCATATATGAAAAGATTTTGGGGGATTATATCATTTGAATAAAAGCACATTTGGCCCTTAAATGTATTTTTGAGCATTAACACTTGCCTTAGCTTCTGCTTCATGCATTCTGATAGACACATTCATAATAACAATTTGATTATATTAGTTTTGGTGTTAAACTGAGCAGTTTTCATATATATATATTCTGGACTTTAGAAATTAGATTTTAAAAAGTCAACCATTTAGCCCTGGCTGGTGTGGCTCAGTGGATTGAGTGCTGGCCTGTGAACCTAAAGTTCACTGCTTTGATTCCCAATCAAGGTGTATGCCTGGGTTGAGGGCCAGGTACCCACCCAGTAGGGGGTATGTGAGAGGCAACTGCACATTGATGTTTCCCTCTTTTTCTCCTTCTTTTCGCCTCTCTAAAAATAAATAAATAAAATCTTTTTTAGAAAATTCAACCATTATAATGCCATAAACATAAAGAATTTCTTCTTCAAATATTTTGGCAATTTAATATGCATAGAATCTTGAATTCTATCTCTATTATTATAAAATGATAGAAATATCCAGAGTTAATTACTGTAACCTACACAATAAATAAAATTTGAAGGGTTTATTGCTTCCAAAAGCAATAAAAATATTGTTACACATAGTAGTTTGCCAACTCTGAGAATTTACTGTCAAAAACAGGCCAAATGGAGTTTCTAGAAAGATAGAGACAGTAAGAGTTTATCTCTTTGAAGCTCATAATTAAGAAACAAAAAAAGAAAAACCAAAGAATAAAACCACAAATTAAATAGCAAAACCAAACATCCCATGGAAAATATTTATATATAATCAAGTGACAAAATGGTTTCATTAAAATGTAGTCATACCTACAAGACCCACATGGAACCAGAAATTGCAGGAGGAAAAGTAGACAGAAAGCAGCTAAGCTCTGACAGCCCGGGGACCTGATGATTCCTCAAGTTGCCCAAGGTATTCACTGCCAGGTATCCCAGTTCAAACTGAAAAGAGCACCTAAAGTTGAGAGGAAGTATCGACCTAAATTTATGGGCAATTGTGTGGGAAATATAATGGAAATGAGCAGGACTGAGACAAAGGGGCAGAAAAAGGAGGCAGATATCTCATTATAAAGGCCCATGACTTCCTTCTAAAAAATACAACACTAACATCACTTAAAAATGAACAACTAATGAAGAATTGTGACTGAATTCCACAGAAAATAGGATGGAGAAATAGAAGAATATACAGCAGAATAACATTTTTTTTAAAAGTTAAGGCATAACAGAAAGACCTGCTCATGTACAAAAAAGCAAAAATACCATCTAATACTTCAAATTGAGCTACCACAAACCTAAAGACAAGAGAAGCTCTGAAATAAAAGCTTTAATCAGAAATGTGAAAAGTAAGAAGTTGAGAAAATATTTCAAAGGTATATGACAAACTAATTAGAATTTTTTTAAAAAGTCACCTCAGAAGTAACTGAATTGGAAGGAACAGGAGTAATTGTGGATAATGCCATACAAAATATAAAACATGGACAATTTGATAATAAACATTATTAAATAAATGAATAAATAAATCAAATGGTTTGAAGCAAAAGCATTAGATATGACAGATAGGCCAAGGCAATGCAACATAACTGAAATAGGATTCACCCCCACAAAAAAACAAGCAATTCAACAGAAATATAATTTTTAAAAAATCATTGAAAAAAATTACTGGAAGCATATTATTGCAATGTCACAGTTTATACATCATAAAGTCAACACACATTGACCCACCAACTGACATATAGTAGCAAAAGTATTGGATTTAAGCAGAAAGACAGACACTATTTGGGCATTTGGCAGACAAGTTATACAACATATAAGGGAAAGAAAATCAGTTTGTTATCTGACTTTTTGACAATACTTAATACTATAATAAAATAGAATAATAATTTAAGATATTTAAGCAAGAAAAAATAAACCAATTTCTTATATTCACTAAAACTGGCTAGAGAGAACTATTAGTATCATACAAAAACTCAGGGAATTTTTTTTTCCATGAGTTCTCTTTTAGAAACATAGTAATTGCAAAATTTCTCACAATTACTGCAAAGGCATTCATATATTTTAATAGGTAATGTTTTTATCAAATAGTTATAGTGTTTGTATTCTTATAAATGTTAAAACAGTGTTTTAAGACAGAACTATCATAATGAAGTAAACACCATTTTCAACTACTTAAAGTGTTGAAAATATGACATGCCTTCCCAAAATGTGCAAAAGAGTGTATATCTATTCAATAATTTCAGTTTTGTGAAGATTTTTTTTAAGTCACTGTTTTAGCAGTAGTGAATTAAATGATTCGTTAACATGGTTAAAGTAGAAGAAAGGAGGTGAGCATCAGGCTATTGTGATTACCGGGGTAGAAGACAATGGTGGCTGTGGTCCTGAATTCTCCGGTAGAAATGAAGAAGGATCAAATCTGAGCTCATTTTAAAGAAAGAATTAGTAAGATTCGATGACATGAGGGACATAAAAAGATTTTTTTAAAGCATGATATATCAAATATGACCAAGTTTTCTAGATAAAGAATCTAGAAAGTCATCTGGCAAAACCTCATTGACAGAATTAGGTTAGCTGGAAAGGAAATGCATATTGGAGGATGACATGGTAGACTTAAATTTCACTGTATTTTGCCAAGTATAATGTGCACCCATGTTTTTGGCCCAAACTTCCAGGAAAAAAATTATTCATTTTAATATTTTAATTCAATTATTTATTTATTTATTTTATTTAGATACTTGTTTTTTGTGTTATAAAGGAATTTTAGCATTTATTTTTAAGCATACTCAGTGAGTTCTCTAAGCATCCTGATCACCAGTGTTTTGAACTCTACATCC
>PVKM010021028.1:0-22898 GCA_004027735.1 Carollia perspicillata
CGTTCCAATCTGTGCAACTCTCTCCTCTCCAGGACTCAATTCTCTCAGGTCTCGGGGGACTATCTACTTTGTCTCCTCAACTGAGGCCATCCACCAGGCTCTCCCTAGTGTTCCCATTGTTTCCTACCACTTCCTGGAACTTCCTTGAGGAAGTAAGTCGAGGCAATCCTAGTGCATACCTGCTTTGTTTTCCACTCAGCCCCCATGTCGTGATTTTTTTCTTTTTGGTTGTTTTAAGTAACGAGGTAAGTCAGTCCTTTTTACTCCCTCTTGGTCAAAAGTGGAAGTTAATAAATGTACTTTAAAATGTTAACTTCAGAAAGTATATTAAGAAGGATATCCTTAAATAGTGAACTAGCAGAAGAGGTATAAAATCATACAACCAGAGATGAAATAATTTTAGACTGAGTTAACTGTTGGACTTCTACTTCTATGAAATCATAGACTTCATGCAATTTCAGGCTTCTAAAAATTATCTGCACTCATTAAAGCTATGACAGTGGAATATAAAGCAATATATGAACTTGTTATTTAAGTACAAAAGTATAAAAAGTCTTACCGCAACTTACTTAAGGATCAAAATATCTGAATTGGAAAAAAAAAAAAAAACCCTGGTTATGCTCCAGGCATCTTATTTTAAAAAATCAATCTCTTTTATAATTCCCTCTAACTCATTGCTTTAGATTTTTAATATCTGCTGATAACAACAGATAATCAATACATTTATTAATTTGGTATTGCTTTATAATATTTCAAGAGATTTTAAAATAGATATAAAATATGAAGTGATAATTTGAGGCACACCCTATTGCTTATGTATATAGATAGCAAACCCAGTTTCGATCTTTAGTAATGGGTTATTTCAATTTAGTTGCAAAATTTACAACTTTTTTTATGTGTTTTGTATGAAATTTATGGATGAGCTTGTGAAATACATCAATTAAATTGGCCAATTTTACACCAATAATTATAGAGAAATTTTAGTTTAAGTACAGTATGATTTTAAATACTTCTGAGTTAATACATGCAAAGTGCTTAGAAGAGGGTATGGAATGCAATGAGTTCAATATGGGTTAAAAATTAAATGATTTCTTTCTGTGTAAAAAATTTTTCTGCGATGGGTATGATTGAGGATAACTGAAATAACGATACTGATTCTGTAAGTAACTGGGTCCTGGCACTGATAACCCTTGCATGCATTTACCTCCAGTCAGTGTTTCACTTAAGATGAGATCAAGGTGAGCCACATGCCAGCGTGGAGGCTCTTTAAGCCCTCTTACACTTTGTTGATAGTTTTTCACTACATTCCTGATCCTGTGGCAGAGCTTTCGCTCAAATCGACACTGGGTGAGGAAGCATGGAAAGATGAAGGGAGCCGTGAGCAAAGAGGAAGACAGGAAAGGCGCTGGTGCAGGGGACAAGACTGGAGAACACACATGGAAGGCAGGAAGAGTATTTCTACAGAGGAGACAAGGGAGCAGTATAGAATCAAAAATCATCTCCTGCATATTAACTTTGCCAGAGACATCTCAGTGTAAATGCTTTCCCTGGAAATACATTTAGGAGACAGAGAACCAATAGAATTGTAAAGCTGGAATGAACATTGCAATCTGTCAGATAAAAGAAATTTAACAGGTGAGAGCAGAGCTTGCTAAAAATCATCGTGGGAAAGTCAGCACAAAAAGCCAGCTGTACTTGTTGAGGTCATGCTGTAGGAAAGTTGCTTTGCTCTATTTATGTTATAGTTAATGAATCGTATTTCTTTAAGTAAATCTTTGTTATTGGAAAAGCAGATCATGTATGATTGGCAATGCAGTCATTATTGACATGAATAATGGTCTATTTCTTTTTATTTTTTTTTATTTTTATTTTTATTTTTTATTTTTTTTGTACAGTTTTCTGTCTTTTACTCCCATCCCATACCACCCCCCAGTGCTCCTCCCTCCCTCCCGGTCTATTTCTTTTTAGATGCACAATATCAGTGTTTTCCAAAAATAGAAATCTACTCAATGGCATTGTTAAAAGGAGATCATTGAAAATGCAAAGCTTTATTTGATTTTTGGACATCTGAAGGGCTACAGATCCTGCTTTATACTGAACTTTATCTCTCTGCTACATTCGTCCATTGTAGTTCAGTTCTTTGAAGTGAAACAGAATAAGCCTTATCCATTTTAGATATTTGAAGATAAGTATACAATCCCAGTTCCCCTTTAAGTGTTCATCATATGACATGGCCCCTTTCCCTTTACAGTCCTGATGACCTTTCTAGACTCAAGATAGCCAAGGTGTATCTTGAGCATAGAGATAAAAAAGAAATATAGAAATGTGCTCTCTACCATTAAAGGACTTATGAAATACTAATTCTCTCTCCCCTGCATAATGCCTGTCATGTATCTTTATGCCCAACAGGTACGACAAGTTAACAGCTACAAAAGAGGAATTCTAACAAATAAAATCAGTTTTAGGAGCTTGGTGAGTTCTAGGAGGCAGTGAAAGTTTGGTCACAGCACGTGTTGTCCATATAAAAGCATCCATTAGAAAGAAAGGATGTCCATTAGTGAATACATTAAAAATTGTTTTATTCATCCATTCAGTCTGATAGCACTTCTCAAAATGTGTTCTGGGACCATTCTGCTGAGGAAAGTTTTGTGTGGTTAAGGAAACTCTGCATCCTGCGCTGCCCCTTTGAGATTCTCTGCAGTAATTTTTACATGGAGGATTCGGATGAATCCTGTGCTAAAAACTGCTTTGACATTGTTTCAATCAATTTTTTCAAATTTTATTTTGCTATGAAAATTTTTGTGTGTAACATTCATTGACTTCTTGCAGAACATATTTTGGAAAATGATGCCTTAAAACACTGAACTACAGAATTGACTCAACTTTTTATTCCAAACACTGCAGTGTGAGTATAACTATTGTCACGAAAAATGATTCTCCTGAGAAGACTGAGTGGCATCTGAACTTGACCCTAGTGGCCACTGAAGATTGACCACAAAACCCTGTCAGAGTGGGGCTGAGTGAGGCCTAAGGAAGAGGAAACAAGCCAAGTGCACTGGTGTGTGATTTTGAGGGAAATTCATGAAAGAGGTAGAACACAGGCTATCCTAAAACTGGGTGAAACTTGAGAGATTTTTTTGTCTCTATTTTGTGGCTTCTTTTCTTGAATTAGGACAGTATTTATTAAAAAATCATCCATCGTGAATATATTCTGATTAAGTCAGAGTATTTATAGATCACTAAGTACAAGTGAAGACAAAACCCTGTTGCCAAAGAGCTTAGAATTTAATCCCAGAGAAAAGCTCTATGTCCACAAAATAATCAGATAATGATACAAGTCAGTATATGATTAGTTGTTGAGTTGAGTGGCTCGGGTTATAAATACTCCAGAGTGAAGGAAGTTATCCCCACAAATGGAGTTAGAGAAGGCCTTCTATTTTTAAGATCTCCTTAAAAAAGACGGTTTTAGTTTATCTTAGTAACCATTGTTGCAGAGAATACCCGTCTCAAAGTTACTTATGTTTAACAAAGCTATTTATTGCTATAAAACATACAGATTTGTCTTGGTCAGGCTTCAGTAGAAATGGAGAAAGGACATTTCCTAACATACTAACGCTAGGAGAGTATCTTCATGGAATGATCATCACAATTCTCTTTTAAAAAACATTTAGGTCAACAACAGATATGTCTGCATAGTATTTGGAATGTTGACTTCAGAGAGCAGTTGGGAAAACTGGAAGAGTTATGATAAATAAATAAAAATAAAATCTAACAAAGGCAATTTGATGTAAGCATAAGAAAGAAAAGAGTTAACAGGCAATGTGTATGGGAAGGGGCAGGGAGATACACAGGAAGCAGGTCCACAGGATAAGTGAGTGGCTGAGATTAACATGTGGAAACCAGACAACAAGGATGGGTCAGAAGAAAGGAACGGCCACCTGGGGATGAGTACAGCAGCAGACAGGAAGGAATGGAAATGCTGGATGAGGGTTTGCTTCCAATCTTGGAAAGAGGGGAAAAAGAATGAACTAGCCACTTTAAACAGGTTAAAAATTAGATACTTCTCTTTTTCTCAAAAGGGTTATGTAATTTGTAAGTGCTAAAGCAGACCTTTAAAAAACGCTGGCATCACTCTCCATGTTATTTTTAAACACCTTTTTCATTCATTAAGCACAATTAAGCTATCAAGTCCTCTGTTTTAACTATGCAGAACACAGTTCTCACAGCTAGGAGTGCGCAGCGTATTAGAAACATCATGAACAATTCTGAACTTGCGCAAAATATAATTGGCCAATTTGGAGACACTGTTTTGCGCAGTATGAGGTGTCTCATACATTTTTCATATCGAGGCAATACAGTTCAGGAGGTACACAATAAGCATATGGCAATCATGCACTGTCAGAAAACGAAGGAAAACATTTGGGGGGGACGGGAGACCAAGAACTGAGCCGAGCTGCGTGACAAGGTTTGTGAGCTCTGAAACTTGACAAGCTTGGAAAAAAATTATTCTAGACAGGCTTTCCAAGGCATTTACAATACTAATTATATCTGGTGTATGCCATTTTTTCTTGCTATAATTCCTTTGCTGGTTTTAATTAAGTGCTTTTAATGTCTATTGGGGAGGTGGAGGAATGAGGAAGGTGAGAATGTGCTTACCAGACAAGTTTTGCCTTGCTCTCACTGATTTTATGCCCTATCCAACCTGTACCTTTCTTAATCTTTTATATGATTACCTACATTTCTACTAATTGATGGCTTTTTAATTCTCTTCTTTTGCTAATTCTACAATTAAGCTTCTGGTTAATGTTGTCGAGTTCAATCAATATCTTCTTTTGAGGTGTATTAGGGTAAATGGGTTATAATCTTTTGTTGATTGAAATGTGGTGCTATTAAAAATTACTGATGCAGCTTGGAAGTGTTACTGTAGAGAATACTGTGGAATCACTGAAATGTGGTGGGGGAAAAAAGCCTTCAGTGGAGGATGAGCTCCTATTTGCGTGGACAGACTTGGACCTGGGATGTAGGAGGAGCAGACGGCTCCCTTCACTCCTGCTTGAGCTGGGTCAGCACCGACTGGCCACAATGCTAGCACATGTAGTAATTTCAGAATTCTATTTGAAAATTTAAAGCTGAACATACACATTATAGCATTTAATTTGTTACTTACAGTTGTATTTAAAAAGAAGAAATAAAGCCCTTTTTATTTATTCACCCAATCACCCAATATATATTGGGTACTCTCTGTAGGCAAAACATAAGAACTGAATGCAGAAACAGATGGAATGAGACCATCTCATGAAGCTCACGTGTTAACAGGGTAGAGAGAACATGTGTAGACATAAGAACTACCCATGGCATCCATTCTTCTTCTTTTTTTTCCATTAAGCATGTATTGGCCGACTACTCTGTGTCAGGAATGATGCTGGGGGAGGTGGAGATGAAGTGCACGGTATGTGTTCCCGAAAGACTTGGTAACTGGAACAGGGGCTCAGACACGTAAATAAACAATTGTAGCAATGGGGGGACTGTTATCATATAATTGCACACAAGGAGTTCTCAGCATGCTGAGAAAGAAGAACTGAACTCTGCAAGGGGGAATCCAGCATGGCTTCCCAGAAGAAAAGAGAGACCTTCTTGGTGTAGTTTGCATCTCTAGTTCCAGATGCTTCTCACTCTCCTGTGCTAGATTACGTGAGCAAATAAACAGTCCCCCTTCCCCTTTTTTGCCTAAGCAAATTTGAGTTGGATTTCTGTCAGTTACTTTCAAAAGAATCCTGTAAAATTCAGAGCCAGACAGACTTGTATATTTTGCAGAAGTGTCATAGTAGTTTATTTGCTTTGTCTTTTCACTTATGTTTATTTTCTTGCACGTTTATGATTCTTATTTTATGTTTGAATTTGTTTTTACTATCCTATTTTGTGTTTTCTTTTTATCATGCTTTTTTTGTGTTTTTCTGCTTTTTTTACTGGATTGTTTACATTTTTGTCATTCTTTGTTTCCCTTGTTCGGACATTAAACATTCTATTTCTATTCTTTTTGTAGATTATATTACATTTTTAACATTAAAGATTAAGTAAAAAAATGAATATTCTATCCTTCTCTGACAAATGCAAATACTTGAATGCTGTAATGTTAATCATCACTCCTTTCCATATATAAAATCATTTGTCATTACTTTTACCATCACCCCACATTAATTATTATTATCTTTATTGTATTTATAATCTATACTTGTATAGGTTTACTAAATTCTTGTAAGTTTTATCATTTGCCACTTTGTCTTTATTACTTTCATTTGGACTTATTTCCTTCATTTTGAAATTATATATATTCATTTTATATCATTCATATATATATACACACACGTACACAGACACACACATATTCTTTAGAGTAATCTCACCCATTTGGTATAGTAAAGTCTCTCCATCTTTGTGCGGAAAAGTTTATTTTGACTTCAGATTTGAAAAATAGTTTTGTTGTGCAGGCTTCAGTGATGACGGTTGTAGCAGTCATTACCTTTCTGCCCTGTCTGGACTCTCTGTCCACCCTTCTACATCCTGCTCACCACCTCAGAAGCTGATCTATATAGACTGAACTGATGTGTCTTTGGCTTCAAATTGGGCAAAGCAATGGGAGACTCTGGCAGGAGACAGTTTAGAGGGAGGAGGAAAGTGAGGCATTAATTTCTTCCACCCCTCTCTGATGCACTACTTACAGGATGGCTGCTTCCTTTGACCAAAGGCCAAAGTTATCCACAGGTGACCTTCCTCATGTACTTTCTACAGGTTCCAGAAATTGCTGCTCCCTATTTCTTCAGCTTTAGGAGATGTATTATTTTTGAGCTGTTATTAATTCTTCAGGACTAGAGCATAGTTTGTTACTTTTTCTAAACCTTACTCCTACTTTTGGAGCTAGTTAGTCCCTTAATTAAACTCTCCTCAGCCATGAAGATGAGGGTGCCATCTCTTTTCCTGGCCATGATATTTTTCCTTTAGCACTTTAAACACTGTTATCATTATACCCTGGTTCTACTACTGGTAACGAGAAGTATGCTACCTGTCTGACATCTCTTTTTAAGTTATGTATCTTTTCTCTCTGGTTGCTTGAAGATTTTTACTGTGTCCTTGGTATTTTGCAGTTTTGCTGTCATGCATTTAGAAGATGGACTAATTTTTATTTTTGGCCATTGATATCCTTCTTGAACTTGAGAATTCATACCTTTTGCCAATTCTAAAATTTTCTTAGTTATTATCTCTTCAAATATTACCTCTCTTTCACTGTGCTTATTCTCTCCTCTTGTGATTCCTGTACGATGTACGCTGGACCTTCTCATTCTGTTCTCCAGATAGAGCTTGTTTTAATCTTTCTTTTCTATTTTCCACCTCTTCATTTCTGTGATCCAGTATGCATAATTGTCTCAGAGTTCTATTCTAATTTACTACCTATTTCTTTTAACTGTGTTTAATGTGCTGTTCGCTGGTTCATTGACTTTTAAATTTTAATTACTAAGTCTTTCATCTTATGGTGTTATAATGACTCTTTTCCAAATAGCCATTATTTTCAGATTGCCCTTTGCTTCCTTATTTTGTTCCTTCTTTTAGCTCCTTGATAATTTTAAGGGGATAGTTTTATATTATAGTCACCTCCAGATTGTTATTTTGTCCTATATTCTTGGTAGTGCAAATTTTTCTGTTGTATTTGTTGATTCTGTCAGCAAATCATTTCTTCTCGTCCTGTGAACTCATCTTCATCCTGTGTCATTTACTCGTGAGGGTGTCACATGCATGCTGAGGAGTGGAAGGGTTGTGATAGAGCAGTTTGGCCTTTGCTTCTGGTAGATGCCAAGGGTTTCACTGATCTAGAAACAACCTTCATATTAAAATACTATTACCTCACAGAGTCCCCCAAGCTTCAGGCAGTATAACAGTGTATTCTATACCTGTATATATGAAAGGCCTGAGACTTCCATTTCTTATGCGAGACCTTACCTCTATAAAATCTTGAGTGGATATAATCTTCCTCTTCCCCTCCCCAAAGCTGGTGACAGTCTTTCTGAGTCCCAGTTAAGATTTAGTTCCATTACTGCACTTTGGATGGGCTCAAAGCTACTATTCCAATTGCTACTTGGACATTTTCCTTATGGCTAAAGAGATCCATCGTATCGCTAGGCTGTACTATGGTTTCAGCTTAATGTTCTGGCTTTGGATTCTCCTTTGTTTCTGGTAGATTTTCCTATTTGTCATGTGAATTCAGCTCTGTATTAAAGTATTGTTATATTTCATTTTTTATTTCTACGTTTGGAAAGGGAATGATGTTTTCTCCTCTGTCCTTTGTGATACTTAAATAGGTCATCTTTTTACAAACAGAAAGCTTTTAAAAGAAGGGTTTAAAATGGTCCATTTTTTGTGCCAAAGGGATCCATGTTGAAAAGAATTCATTGAAGCCTGAACAAAGACAGGGCTGTAAATGCAGATCTGAGTAATATTTAAGGGGCATAAAGTAAGTGTCTTCAAGAAACTCAAGCCTAAGTACTTGCTGAGGTTTTAATGTAGTGGCAGTTTGGTTTGAATCACTTAGTGATTCACGATGCTGTTGACCGAAATTGGGGTCAGGGAAAACTCACGTATTGTGGTCTTTGTAGGATATATAGGTAGAAAAATCCAGAAGACAGTTGCACATAATGTTCAAGAGCTTTGTAGCTCTGGAGATAAATAGGAGACTTAATCTTGTAGCTGAAAGTTGGAGGGTGTAAACCATGTGGAGAGACTGGTCCAGTGAACACCATTAATATAAAGAGTAGAGCACAGGACAATGAACGCTAGTAATATAATGAGGAAGAGAATAATACGAGGCAAATCAATACATTTTTGGAGAACACTGATATTTCTTACATATGTGAAAGGACAGGTAGTGGTTTGAGAGCAAAGGATGGACAATAAAAACCATGTAAGTTAAGGTTTTAAAGTGTAAGATGACCAACTTTGCCGATACATCAATAAAGTAAAGAAGTCAAAACATGGTACTTATCACAAGAGAAAGTGAGCTGCTTACATTCCGGTGGTACAGAGTAGGCATTTATGGTGGTACAGAGTAGGCATTTATGGGTCACGGGGGCCTGGAGATGGCCTTTAAAGGCCCATCTCTAACCACCCAAGTCTATGGAAGAGGAGAGTTAGATCTCACCCCACATGGTAGAGAATGCTGGTCCTATTGATCCAATACGAGGGGATTGGCAATGGCTCTTGATATTAGGATGCATTCTCCATTCACCATCTACATCATGTAGCTGGCCGGACCTAAATAGAAATTATTGTAAATTAGTACCCAACCCAGGAAAGAGTATTTCTCTGAATATTCAATACAACGAATTTGGGAGTCTTCCCTATCTGAGGCTTTAAAGTTATCAAGCTGCAAAACTGTGCTGTTCAGCCAAAACGGCGATAGAGTTTAGAGTTGTTTGTTATACTGGAAAGACAGTAGAACCAATCACCTCTGAATATTTGCATGTCTTATACAAACTAAAAGAGAAGGAACCTGCTTCCTTCTCTGCCTACATCAGAGCTCTCTCCTCTGCTATCTTTTTCCTGTGGACTGGAGCTGCCTGGGCCTCCAAAGACACGAAGCTCTGCCTCCTCAACTCAGGGAGGCTTCCCGACTCAGCGTGGTTTCCTTCCTGTCCCTGAGCTGCAGCCTGGAAAAGCTCTAAAGGGGACAAGCCAGGGCAATTGCAGGGCCCACCTTTCAGGGATCACTGTCTTGTATTGCTTGACGTGTTCACGGCTTCAGGAATGTATTTTTTTCGTATATTTGGCTTGATATTTTAGTAACTTTCCCATCAACAGTGCAATGCCTTCTTTCCTATCTTGATACCAGTAATTTATAAGGAATCCATGCAGCTTATATTTGAATGACTTCAATACTCATACGCTTTAGTTCTACTTTTTGATTTGACCCTTTGGTTTAACACTTTTTCTTCTTAAACAGTTTTAAGCATGTTAATAGCAGTAAAAGTACGATTACATGAAAAGTCCCATATTTTACATGCTTAAATTGCTTTCCTTTTTGTCTTACCTTGTAAGACGTTGAAGGTGGGACCCGCTCCTGAATCTTCTCTCAAGCACAAGAGAAAACGCTGCCATCGAGAGACACAGTAAGTACCAGACAGATGTACGAGCTGGTGTGCCATAGCCGTGCTGTGCTACGGCCAACTTCTAATAGGTAGAAAGAGCACTCTAAAATAACAGTAAAAAGGTATAGTAAATAAATAACCACAGTACCATAGTCATTTATTATCATTACCAAGTATTATGAACTATACATAGTTGTATGTGCTATAATTTTATGTAACTGGCAGCGCACTAGGACTTTTTTACGCCAGCATCCCCGCAAACACGGGAATGACGCCTAGCCCTGCGACTTGCATCTTGCGTCCTGCATCTGGCGTCTTACGTCTTACGTACGCTGCAGCATCACTGGGCGCCGGGAAGTTTTCAGCTCCGCTGTAACCGAAAGGGATTGCTTGTTGTTTTCATCGGGCTTATTTCCTTTCTTGTCTGTTCTCACTAATGTCCTAGTCCTCACAGCAGTCGCCTTGATAGCAGCAGAGGCCCCTGTGACTGCTCACCTGCTGTACCCCGCGCTTCCAGACGTGTTGGGGCCGGTCTCAAGGCCTCGCCTCCCAGGTGAGCCGTGAAAAACACACCTGTAGGAAGCGGCCCCTCCGTGGCACAGAGCCGACAGCAAGAACTTTTCAACTGGGAGAGGATTCAGACTACTGCTACTTCTTTTTAGGTAAGAATTAGAAGTTGATTTTATGCATTTTTAACTCATTTTTTATTGTCATAATACAGTTTTGATTTAAGAAACCCGTTAGGTTGCGTAAAAAATGTAGATTTGACAGCCCAAATTCTGAGACTTAGAATGAGCAAAGCAGGTAAGTAGAACCTTCTAGAAAATGGAGCGTTAACACTGCTAGTTCCGACTGGCCGTGTTTTGCTTTACAAAATAGTATTGAAACTGCAAATACTCTAGTTAAAAAATTTTTTAGGGTTCTAATTGGTCTAAATTGTGCAGTTCTGTTAAATTAATTTTTTTCCAGTTATAGTTTACATTCAATATATAATAGTTTTAGGTGTACGGCATACTGATAGTATATATAATATCTTATGAAGTGATCCCTCCCACATAAGCTAGTACCCACCTGGCATCATGCATAGTTATAATATTATTGGCTATGTTCCCTATGCAGGCAAATACTTCAGTTTCAATGAACTATCTCAAGGAAGACAAACCTGATTTGGAATAATTGGTTGAAAAAATTCCTGAAAATTAATAAAGACTTAGGACTGTTTGAAAGATATTATCTTGGATTACTGGTAGTTATAATCAGTTGTACAACCCATAGTTTGTGTAAAATAATCTGTTAGAACTGAGGAAAAAGTTCAGAATACAGAGATGTGATGAAGACCAGGAAATTGTTTTGTTTATCCTTGTATTCTCAGACCTGATCATATGTCTCGTTGATTGTGAGCTCCCATCAATATCTGTGAAATAAAGGGTAAGCAAGAGAATGAAGGCAGGGACTGTGCTTAACTCATTTGTTGTTAAATTTGTTACACCTGGTTTTGGGTCTGGCACACTGTATTCAATGAAGATTTTGCTGTTTGGATTAATTAATGAATTGAAATTGCATAGCCTACAGATAACATTCTTGCATGTACATTTAAAAATACATCTTCAGTATTTTCAATCTGGAGATTTCTAATCACTGTGTAGCTGAGAAGTTACACTAAAAAATGGGAGACAATGTGAGTTAGTAGTATAGTGGTTAGAGGAGTTTAAACATAGTCTTTTCCAATTTAGTGAGGAATAACGTATGTTGAAAATATGACTTGTGCTACAAAAGCTAGAAATGTGAAAGAGTTCCTATGTAGGCAATGCCTTTTTCTATTTGTTTGACATTCATTCCATAAAAAAGGAATGGAAAGATAAAAATGCCAAAAAAGCAGACACAGGAATTTAAAAAGAAAGGAAAATTAGTCAGCAACCCTGCACCGCAAATCACCACTTGAACAATGAAAGCTCATGAGATCAGAAGGTTGTTCCAGACAAAAGATGCTGCAAGGCCAAGGGCAGACCTCAGAGAACAAAAGGGAGCTATTCCCTGGGGCTCCCTCCTCCTCAGTTCACAGGGCTCTTTTATCACAAGCTCCTTGCTCATTGTAAGTAGGAATGTTCATTTATCTTCATGCACCTCAAAACCTGTTGTGTAAGTGAGATGTTCTTAATGTTATCAAGTCATTGTTAGCCAGAATCAGTGGGTGAGGGTACCCAGAGAGAGAAGGCCAGGTCAGCTGCACTCCCATATAACAGCATCTTCGCTGGTTTAATTCCTTTCAGAGTCACGTGAGAGGCTTTATTAGCATCCCACCATGAAGCAAACAGCCACAAAGGACTCAAACTACCATATTTGAAGTGCTAATTTTGTAATTGGGTCATTTCAATCTTATTCACAAATGTTAGACTCCAGCCTTCAGTGAAGAAAAGTTTGGCCAGTGAGGTTAAAGCGCACACACCTGCTTCAGGTCAGGTCATTCCCCCTCCTGCTGTGCCTGGTGTGTTGGAGAATGTGTGTGATGCTGCAACACAACAGCAGTTCTCCCTCCCTTTTCCTTTTGGACCCTAACGAAACAGTGGGCCCTAGTTCATTAACTATTTGCTTATGGGACTCTGCCATCCCTCTACTCAGCAAAAGACAATTTCCTCTGTGTTGCAACTCTATATTTGGCAAGAGGATAGGAGGGCTGGCATGAACGGAGCTGGCTACTAAAAGCAGGCACAGTGAAACCCCACAATGATTTGCCTCTTTTTTCAGTTTGGCACATCGTGTTAGGAGCTGGAATAGAGAAACATTTGTAATAAATCGCAGTTGGGAGGAGAGTGATGGTGCTCCTGTAGAAGTCCTGTGTTCCTCTCCCCACCCGCTTCCGGTAGCATAGTCATGAGCCTCACTTTTGTTTTTCATATTTTAAATCCAGCCTGTACTGAACTTGCCACAGAAATAGATCTGCACTGACACTCCCACTCTCAAGCTGCTGGAGCTGTAGTCGCAGGTTTTGACATTGCTTGAGCCAACCTAGAAACTAGACTGTTGAAACTAGACAGTTCAAGTAGAATTGAAGAGGTAGCTATGTGAATAGACCCACTTCCTGGTTGGAAAACCAGGATCATATTTTATTTCCATCTGTGACAGCCTTACAAATCTTTAACATTGGCACTACACTGATCACATAGTGATTGCTCACATTCACAAGGTCTTTAAAAGGGAATTGCTTTATGACACAGGCATATTTTTTGCCTAAGCGAAAGGGTACCGTGGGACTTGTCCTCATGTGGACAACTCCACTGCAGTTGTCTGATTCCTGGAAGTCTGACTGATGGAAGCACTGGGTGAGGGCCAACTCTCAGAGGGGGTGTCTCAGAGGGGGCGGTCAGTGTCAGAGTGGCCTAGAGTGAGGCCATGGGAGGTCCTGGCAGGTGAGAGGGACAGAGCACCAAAGGTGGAGGTCTGGAAGAGAGCCCAAGGTTTTAGGACAATTGCCAGAGGGAGTCTCACTCTAGGGCTGAAAACCAGAGTAGCCCTTAAACCCTTGGGTAAATGCTAGGTCGAGGCAGGAGGGAGAGATCAGAGCTCTGTCCCTAGAGGCTGATAATGTCAGATGGCATTTACTGAGCAGCTGAGCCCGGCATTAGACCGGCAGTGTTCACCAATCACAGCTTTTATCAAAGTGCATTTCATCTGCTTACTCATTCTTGTACTTCACACCGGCTTGTGGATGCCTTGAGGGAAGGACCTATGTTTTGATCACTTAACAGGCAACCTGGTATATAGAGGGAATTTGGTAAATATTTGTAGTTTGATGGAGTAACATTATGTCTTTCAACAACTCTGCAAAATGTGTGTTCCTATTGGCCACACCAAGTGTCAGAGAGATTAAGAGACTTTTTTCCGAGGTCACAAATACACGCATGCACGTGTGACAAGTTTCAGATGATTTTTTTTTACATGAAGTCACACTACTCAAGCAACCAAATCAAAACTTAAGAATGAAAGTGCAAGAGAGGTCCCAGAATCTGGAGATGAAGTTCAATGTGGGGAACTTTGCAAATTGTGAGTCCTGTGGATGGCGAGGTGGAACCAGAGCAAGGGCTGACCTGGTGTAAAACTCCGGAGCTCCTGATACTGTGTTAAACACACTCCCTGTACCCCACCCTCCCAGCTAAAAGTCCAGGGAACCCAGTTCAATTTGAATTTCAGATAAACAACAAATAATTTTTTAGTGGAAGTATGTCCCAAATATTGCATGGATATATTTACGTGTAAAAAGTGGTCATTGTTTATCTGACTTTCAAATACAACTGGCATCCCGCATTTTTATTTGCTAAATTTGGTAGCCCGGATGAGGGTTGCGTTTGAGGATGCCTGTGGAAATCGGGAGGTAGGTTAAAATGTCACAGCAGCCACAAAGCGATTTGCATGGGGCGCCAGCACTTCCACGACTGGGGTCCTCACTGGGGAGAAAGGAGTGGTGGAAAGCAGCTCTCTGGGCTGGGGTTCATCAGCAGCTGGAGTGCCTTCCCATTGTTCGTAGCAAGGCTTCACTCCCTCTGCGCATCTCACTGTCACGCTTCCCAAGACAGCATATGGCTGGGCCAGTTTGTCACCATTTAGTGTGGAGGACCTGGTGCAGCAAAGACACTCAGTAAGTATTTCTTGAATGAATGAACAGATAAGTTTCAAAATCTGTTACCTACTCTATGTCCAGACTGTCCATGGTCAAACTTTGGCTGCATATTCTCAGGTTTAACCAGTTGTGGCTAAGGTGTCAGGGTCAATTATTTTCTCAGTGCAAAAGCATGGAAATTTTTTCTCCCTGAAAGAGACCCTTGGACTGCTTTCTTAGTAGGAATCTGTGGGTATGGCAAGCAGTCTAGAACATTTTATGTCTGGTTTGCATGGCCTGTCTGGCACACCTGTCTAGTAAACATGGCCTGTTCAATATGCCATTCTGAGAATGTTAATAATAAATTTGTTTTAGTTACATTAAGGGTAGGATGATTATATCATTTATTATTTAAACCAGGAAACTTTGATGCATGAAGAAGATGCTATTCATAATGCCTGTAGGACAAATGATATAAACCTGAGCTGTTCTGGGCATACTGGGTCATGCTGCCGTCTTAGTCTTTGTGAGCAGTAAACACCCTCCAGAGTCCCCTGGATACTATAATTTCCAAGTGCCACTCTTTGGACACAGTGACCATATTACCCAACCAGCTGCAGTGTGACCTCGTACTGCTCTTCCTCAAAGTAGTTTGTCGGAAAGATTCTGTGAGATTCTCCTCACAAATCTGATTCATGCAATATTTTTTCTAAGGATATTTCTGTTCTCAGTCACTTGATAGGAATCTCTTAAAGATTGTGGTCCATGCCTTTTACCTTTGTATTCTAGCTCCTGGCTAAGTTTCCTATACTTCAGAAGTGTATTTCTATCAATGGCAACACACTGATACTACAGTAACAAACTACCTTCCCATTTTGGTGATTGTAAGAAAGAGAGTTTCTGCTTTCTTGTTCACACCATATATCCATGGCTGGTCATCTTGGGCTCCACTCCATATCCTCCTACTCAATCTGGAACCCAGGCTGATGAGCAGTTTTTATCGGGAAGGCTGCAGGTCTTGTGGCAGAGGGAAGGAACAATGTTCAGTCACAGACCAGCTCTTAGAGCTTCCGCTCAGAGGAGAGTCACTTCCACTAGCATTTCATTGTCATAGCAAGTCATATGGCCGAGTTTGCTCCAACAAGGAAGGGAAGGATAATTCTGTCTTCTCAGGGAAGAAAGGCAAATGTTTTGAACAATAGTACAAAATCTGCCACGGTACATTTTGAATGGAAATGGGAATGGAGTGAAACTTGGCATTGTTATTTAACTCCATACCCCAGACTTTCCTGACACAAATGTAGGGTGAGGTGGCACAGGGATGGGGTAGGCGAAAAGAGCACACTCCTGTGTACAGTATCGGAGGCACCCGACATGCATGTGCACCTTTCTGCTTTCTGCTCAAGCACGTCTGCACCTCGGAAGGATGGAAAAAGCTTCAGTTCTAGTTTTTTCCTTCCCCATCTGTAAGGATTATCCTTCTCTTTTCCAAGGATTATTACTGGGAAGAGAGTCTAGGTATCCTAGCAGGAAATGAATAGAAACGCTCTGATTCCAAACCATGCTAGCACTAGGGCTATGATACAGATTCCTCCAATTAATTGACAGCCAGGTACCAGGCACTGTCCTGGGGCCCAAGGAGCTTTCAGTGATGCCAGGGTCCTTGCCTTCGGGCAGTTTGCACTTCAGTAGAGGAGCAAGACATGCAACTAACTGTAGACAAGGTGGAACATGTCAAACCCTCACTGCTTGCAGTTTCTCTATCACAGCCTACTTGAGTAACTCTGCTCTCTAAGTCCTGTCCAGATTGGCTTTAACAGACAGACCAGCTGCAGATGGAGTCCCAGTGGTTATTATAGTGAATCCTGCCTTCTCCAGGAAGTTTTTCTCAACTCAGGTAGAAGAGGCTTGATCTTCTAATTTTCCCTCCTGTGCTCTGTGCTTTGAATGTAATTATAAAAATATTGGGCTGAATTATCTAGTATTTGGGTGTATCATAGCCCATGTGATCCAATTCCTCGAAATACAGTTATACAAATACAACTTTTCTTAGTGGTCCCACATGAGAATGCAGGGGGTAATGTGTTTGTAGTCTCAGGAAGACCATTTCTCTCCAGAGGAGCTAATCAGACAAATTGGGCAGGAGCAGGGAGGGGGTTCTTAAGATCCACCCTGGACAGACCACAGGCGTTCTCAGCCATGATAGTCCCTTTTCTAAGGCCATATCCTGGAGACCAAATCGGTGCTCACAGAGAGCCATTTAGCTCCCAGGTGAGCCATGTCCACCATTCATATCTCAGTAAGTAGTTTTGGGAAATTTGAGAATTATCTAAGGTCTCAGGACATCTCTTTGGTCATCCCCTCAAATGACCAAGGTTCAGCGCCACTTCCAGACATACTTCCCAATGGATTCTAGAGCTCTGATCCATTAATTTTCTGATTTCATGAAAAACGGAACTCCAGAAAGATTGAAGCAATTTGCCCAAAGTCACACCCATGGTTGATGGAAACATTCTATAAATGAAGCTGAATCCGTGAGGACAGTTGATGGCAAGAACGACAGAGCGCATTTTCCTGAGTTCTGTGTTTATGAAGACATCTCTTTTTAGATTTTTCAGTTGTAAGTGTCATGTTAAATAAGGTAACTCTGGTGAGCGTGTACTGCCTGTTTCACAATAGTGCCGGTTCTTTAAAAGTCAGATTTGTGAGTCATGTTGAGTTATTCACACAAACAAAACCTGAATTTGGCAAATGGAATAATAGGGACAAATACAGTGGCATCACTTGTGTTTTCTATAAAAGGCTGAAGACACCCAGGAAGGAAGTTTCTCCCGGAATTAGGAAAAGTTGAGTACTAAAGATCACCTTGTTACAATGACCGATAAAGAAGAATTATATCCGGTGAACTAGACAAAACTGAGATGGTGTTTTTAATAAGCAACAAAGCGCTATTGATAATGAAATTTAACTCTTTAACAGTTAAAACTAAGCTGGATAGGAACTTTACTTAACTGGCTCTGTGAAGATGCTCTTACTTCTGGGTCCCTTTTTGGTCCTCCTGCCCCTTGGTCCTGTAACGGCAACATGCAAAAGCATCCTCTGTGGTCCTCGTCATATCCTAGCCACGCACATGTAATAATTATCTTCACAGTTCATTTCCTTTGCTGTATAGTAAGCCACCTGAAGACAGGGAATGCATCTTTTCATCCTTGTGTCCTTGCAAGGTCTGGCGTGGTGCCAAGTATATATTCTGTATTCTCCAAATATTTGGGAAATTTAATGAAAATAAATTACATTTGAATTGATAGGACGAGGGCTGAGATAAAGCCTGAAAAACATTGTCTGTTGACATAAAAGAAACCAAAGAAATGTTGAGAATTTTGAACATCAGAGTTTAGATGGGGAACATGTACTTTTCAAATTGGAAAATATTTTTCTTCTTTGTTCATTGTGTATTTTGTGTGATAAGATTAATATATATTATACAAGATGACAACTGTATTATGTTCATGTGCTTATAAGAAAATAGGTTTCCTTATGAAAATATTGAAATGACTGTGAAATATTACTTTCCTCCTTTTCTATGCCTTTACCATCCTGAATAATAGAGGCCACATTAATGACCTCTGTTAAAAAGTGAGATTTTTTTATCATTATAAGGTGTTATGTTTTTGTTTAAATTCCATGTGCATTCTTGATAGCATTTTTTTAATTGTCCTTATTCAGTGGTGGAATAGAGGGCCAGACTGTGTGGAAAAACTGGCATATTTTATAAGTGGACAGGGCTGAGGCTAGGGCCTAGGCTGAGAAAAAGATTAAAGGGACAAAGTCCAGCCCATGACAAACTGTCAGCCTGTGGGTCTTGGTGAAACGCCTGGGAGAATGTAGTGCATTGTAGATTTTGAGGAGATGTATCATTCCAGTCTAGAGTGAGAGTTTGTGTAATTGAGTGTGTATAATTTGCTTGTGTTAATAAAGAGAGCTTGTACAGAAAAAGCATTTGAAATCTATCTGTACACTAGGTAGAGTATGCGTGTGTTATAAAGAACCAATACACAGGAACAGTGGATAAGGGTAGTAATGTTTTTTGAGTACCTGCCGTGTACTAGATACTGTGCCTTTAAATAATGATGATAGCAAAAATGATAAATGATGACAGGGAAAATAGTAAGTTATTTTTAATGAGTACTTACTTTTTGCACATTGAGCCACTTAATCTTTTCAGAAACCTTACAAAATATTCTGTTCATTTTATAGAGGAGTGAAGAAGCTTGGTGATTTTAAGTACACTGTTCAAGGTCACACAGCCAGTTAGTGCCAGAGCTGGGGCTGGGCTGGATCTAGCCAGGGATGGTTGGATGCAGGTCGGGCCTCATCTCAGTCTAGTTCGAGGAACAAAAGTTTCTTTTTAGCATATATATATTTTTATTTTAGAACAAAAAAAAATCTGAAGATACTGTACTATTCCCTTACACTCAGCATTTTTCCTTTATTATTAAGATATAAATTAGTATAGTTTGTCACAATTCATACATTGATATCAATACCCCATTGTTAACTGAACCCCATGGTTTAGTCAGATTTCCTTAGTTTGCACCTAATGCACTTCTCCTTTCCAGAATCCCTATCCAGGAAGCCATGTTAAATTTGGCCGTCATGTCTCCTTGGGCTCATAGCTCTCATAGTTTTACAGACTTTCCCTGTCTTTGATGACATAGACAGTTTTAAGGAACACTGTTTGGTGTGTAGAACGTCCCTGTACTGAGCTTTGTGTGATGTTTTCCTTGTACTTTGACTGGAATTAATGTTTTGGGGAGGCAGACTCCAGACGTAAAGTACCACTGTCATCATCTGATATCAGTTACATAAAATCAATATGACTCCACACTGTCGATGTTGACCTTGGTCACCTGGCTGAGGTAGTTTTGTCAGGGCCTTCCGTTTTAAAGTTACTTGAAAAAAATTTTGTTGTTCTTGCAGTAATGTAGGAAAATCTCACAGAAATGAATAGCAGGTTCCATAGGAATTGGAAATCATCAGAAAGGCACTTTCTCTAATGTTTTCTTTTTGGACTGTATGGTCCCTCACTTCCTTTACTTTGGGTATTTTCTTCATTATTTTTTTATTTTTTACAAACTGGTGATAGGTTTCTGGCACTAGGTGACTCTCTTTCCTGATTTTCCCTGTCTCTCCTCTCTCTGCTTTGTGACTTGGCTGCCAGCAACCTGCTGCACACCCCTCTCACCTTTTCCTGGTCATGGACCTGCTTAGTATGTCTCTCTTGTTTCCCCCCCCTTGTTGATGCCACTGGCTCCCACCTAGTGGGAGTCGCTGTTCTAAGCACTTGTCCCTGTATTAATCTAACCCATAGAACAACCCTGCGAAGTAGGTAGAATTATACCCATTTTATGGGGGTTGGAATTAGGGTCTAGAGAAGGTTAAGAAACTGCCAGGTTTTCAGACTCCAAAGCCTATGCTCAAAAGCCTAAAGTCACAGCACCATCCAGTTGCCAAATGTACTGTCCCACTCATTCTCCTGATTGTCTTCTGAGGTTCAGTAGTTTGCCTAAGATTAGCCAGCTAGGAAGTGATGGAGCTGGGCTTAGACCCTTGGTTTTGCAGGCTAACGTCCTCCACACCAGCTTGCCTTCCAAAACACTACAGCATAAAAATTAACCTGATGAATCTCATTGTTTTAGGCCTGTTCTGAAGAGGTGAAAACAAAGATATAAAATACGTAATCCTACCTATCTCTGACAAAATCAGTTCAGATCCTGGCTTTGGCATTCACCTTGAGCAACTACTCAGTACAGGTAAGGGATCTGTAGATCTGGGCCTTGTGATTAAAATTTGTACTAAGATATTTGTGAGGCTGGCAAATGGGAAGGACAGAAAGATAAACAGTAAAGGACATGGAACCTTTGATAGGTGGCAAATGTGCTGTTTTGTGAATTCTAATGTGTGTGTGTGTGCTGGTCTAAGGTGTTGGTGTAAATGGCTGGGAACCATGGACACTGAGGACGTTTCTTGATACTCCAGATATCCTGGGATGTTATGTGATTGCCGTGGCCTTAAACTTGTAGGGTATAGCCCATTTTAATCTTGACTTTTCTTAGTATGGCAGGGAATATAGTAAAGACAAAGTATTAGTGAAGGTGAAAGATGATGGCAGCTTGGATTTAGTGGTAGCAAAGGAGATAGAGAAAAAAATCCATGATTTTTAATCTATTGAATGTGGAGGTGAGGGTGTGGGAGTTGTTGAGGGTGATGGATGGGTTGTAGGGTCATTTACTAAGATTGGGACACTGGGAAAAGGCCATGTTTGGTTGGGGCAGGGTGGAGTGGTCATGACTACAGAGTTTTTAGACATCCAAATGGAGATGTCAAGAGTAAACTGTTGGGTATGTGGCTAGAACTCAGGGAGAGGTCTGGGCTAGAGACATGCATCTGTGAGTCATCTGTATACAGGTAAGTGACACTATGGGTCTGTCCAAAACTCTGGACAAAGAGCAAAGAGTGAATGAAATAAAAAGACTTAATGACTATATATAAGTTAACTTGCAAAGGAAAAAATAAGTAATAGGCTAATAAATTGGAGACAAATTGGAAAAAAAATTCAGGCAAATAAATATTGGAACTGAAAATAATCCAGTGCTAGGAGAGAGACTCTTGCAATACGAGAGAGAAAGAAGAAAACAGACCATAGAGTCATCGGTTAACTCACCAGTTAACCAAACAAATAGTGGAAATTTCATCTGTGCCAAACAACAGTTAAAAACAGGGACTATGAAGATTTTTAAACTCCTAATAAGCCTAGATCTTTGACACAGCTTTCCTAAAGTGAGTCACGAGCTAGCTGTGGATTATCCATATTAGCCATTCTCCTTTTTATTTCTTCTGCTCTTTTATTTTTGTCATTTCTCTGCTTCTTAGCAACTCCATCAAGGACTGGGCAGGAATAGGAAAGAGAAGTGATAGCAAAAGCACTAGTTTTTCTGGAGACTTCCTTCTGTGGATAAACGCTTGATGGTGTAGGAATAAACTCTTGGGACACGCAGTGGCTTTTAGAAGCCCCTGATTTTTATTTTTGTCACCAAATATCAGAAATTGGTGTTACTTAAACTTCACTACAATGTATGTAGCTCCATATATTTTTCTCATCAGAGTCATATAGTATTTTAAAATAATTCAAGCAAATTCAATGCATCAAGAAAAAAATTAGTATTATTTAGAAGGCAATATACACTTGCCAATGATTTAAAATTTTAATTTCTTTTTATGTGTAAAACCATGTAAACATTTAGAAGGTAATAATAATATAAATTTAAATATAAGATAGTATATAATAATGCCCTATTATTGAAAGTATTTATTTTCTCTCCTCAAGAGATTGTTACCCCAGAGGAGGAAAAACCTTACTATATCGAAAGTCGGATGTTGTTGCACTGGAATGGGATAGTATAAAAATTCAGATTAACTTAAAAATGCTTTTAATTGGAGAGAAAAAAGGATTTATTTTTTGCGAATTTTCTATCATTGAAAAGTGCTTATATTCTTTTTTTTTAATCCTCACCTGAGGACATGCTTATTGATTTTAAGAGAGGAAGGGATGCTCTGGCTGCTGTGGCTCAGTGGACTGAGCATTAACCTGTGGACCAAGGGGTCTCTGGTTCAGTTTCCAGTTGGGACACATGCCTGGGTCATGGGCTGTGTCCCCAGGGGGTATGCAAGAGGCATCCTATCTGTGTTTCTCTCACACATCAATGTTTCTCGCCCACCTTTCCCCTCTCTTTAAAAATAAATAAATAAAATATTTTTTTTAAAGAGAGGAAAGGAGGAGAGAGAGGGAGAAAAACATTAATGTGAGGGAGAAACATTGATTGGTTGACTCCTGTAAGAACCCTCAACCCCTCCGACCAGGTACCAAACCCACAACCTAGGCATGTGCCCTGATGGAATTGAACCTGTGACCTTTCGGTTCATGGGACGATATTCCAACTTATTGAGTCACACCAGCCAAAGCCGAAAAACTGCTTATATTCTTAATGTATCTAATATTGACTAAACTTTCCCTAGGATTATGGCTCTCAGACTATTGTACCTTCTTGTATGAAATGACCTTATGCCATCAAAAGGCAACCTATTTGCTGGCAAGCATGTCATTTAAATTG
>PVKM010021029.1:0-22894 GCA_004027735.1 Carollia perspicillata
AAATTCTTGTTTCTTCCATCTTTTCTGTTTGGTTGTTTCTTTATTCCTTCTGGTCCACTCCATTGATTTGAGTCCCAGTTTTCTTCCCATCACTATTGGTTCCCTGTGCATCTCCCTTCATTTCACTTAGCATAGCCTTCATTTTTTCATCTAATTTGTGACCAAAAACAACCAGTTCTGTGAGCATACTGATTACCAGTGTTTTGAACTGTGCATCTGATAGGTCGGCTATCTCTTGCTTGCTTAAAAGTATTGGCTCTGGGGCTTTGAGCTGTTCTTCTGTTTGAGTCATTTTTGGTCAGGTGGCACCTGTTACATATATCTGTGTCTGAGAGTTTTTAATTCAATCAAATTCTAGGACAAAAACTGTTAGCATCTAAGATTTTCTTCTCTTCCTCCTTATCCTATCACTTGACTCTATTATCCCCTTTAGTTCCTTCAATATTTGCTTAATCACCTGGTTATCATCACAAAATATTTGATGATGAGGTCTGGCATATGGAGAAATGACATGCATCGTATCAGTTAGGCCACCTGCTGCCCTCATTTAGGAAATAACATGGAAATCTTCTCTGTGACAATATGGATGATGGATGGTTAAAAGTTAGCAATGCCTATTTCAAAAATGACAATACATTACTTGTTACTTCCTGAATCTGAGTCACTCACATTGGCCTGATAGCAGGCATTTTAAAGAAGAGATCCTTCTCTGTTACTTTTTACCTCAGATTTATTTTTGGCTATTTCTGAGGCAAGTACACAGGAAGCAATGTGTATGTACATCCTCCGAGTAACCACACTGAGTAAAGCATTAATAGCATGAGATGCTGGTGTCTGAGGACCTAGAGGAGAGTCAGGGTCACGTGATAGGATGCAATAATCAAGCAGAAGATAAAAGAAATTAAGAAAATCTGGCTAAACAAAAGATTACTATTGTTACAGAGCAGAGGTCCAAGGAGGGGGCAATATTTGGCCCACCCAGGGACACCACAAACTGTTACAGAACAGTCACATACACACAGGGGCCCGGATTCCAGAGGATGGTATACTAATACTGTCCACACCATCTACTGGGCTCGTCTGTCCACCGCCAGATCGGAAAGATATCTGTCAATGCCAGAGATTTGTGAAAAGGAAAAGAAGGGTTTATTTGAGGCTATACAGACTTAAATAAGTGACCCAATGTCCCTATTAAACTGTCAAAGTCCTTTAGGCCAACTACTGATGCCCACAGTGCTTCCTTCTCCCCCTGCCCTTACCCGGGCTACCATAAATCAGGAAAAGCAGCACATGTCCGTGTCCCCAGGCCACTGGCACCGTCAGCTATGTCACCGTCCAGGTAGGATACCCAATTAATCCAAAGCCATGTGGCACCCTCTCACGGTCTACTGGCAAGAGTTCTTTGTACCCATTTTTCCAGGCAAAGTCTCTTCTTTCCTCCACCAGAGCTGCGGGTGTCCTCACTCTCTCCAAGCCTCATGGTTCCCCCCTTCACCAAAGCTGTGAAGGGGTCTGCACTCTTACTAAAACCCCATGGTTCCCCCCTTGCAAAGCTGCAATGGGATCTGTACTCTCACTAAGACCGCATGGTCCCCCCAAATGGCTGCAGTGACTCAGTTTAAATCTCCACTCCAATCTTCCACTGCAGCCCCATTTCTGACTCCTCCCACAATCGGCTACACCTGCCAGGACTCCCATATCCTTCTAGATTTGCTGGGCTGCCATTGTGAGTCTGGGCATGTGTGGCCCCATGGCGTGGAGTCAATCATCTCCAAGCTATCATGCAGCCACTGTAACCAGAGGGAGTTGCCTCCCAGTTATGTCTTGGGTGGAAGTCACTCCCTTCTCCCTGGCTCAAAACATGGTCACAGCTATTTAACATATCTATGAAACCAGTTAAAGGCTATAGATATGTCAAATGACCATGCCAGAGGTTAGCTGCAAAGCTGTTAGTATGCAAAACAGCTCTCAAAGGCCCTGCTCCATGTGTCCCCTTCCCCCAACTCACACCTGTGGGGGGAAGAGGTGAGGACATCTTAACATTTCCTGGACACCTTGAGTTCTGGACCCCGTTCCAAATCCCTTTTTGGGTGCCCCCTCTTGGCTGCACCCTCTATCACTATCAATGCTGGAAAAGTGAAAAGAATTTTAGCATTGATATGACCACACCACAGGAGGAACCCTAAGGTGTTAACACTGTAACATAATCTCTCCTATATTACAAAATATATACGTGCTATATGTTAGAAGGTTCTCGTGCAGGTTCAAAGATGGATATTTATGGCATCTTTGAATGGAAGTCATCTACATAACCACCAGGCTCAGAACAAATGAACGAAATACAGACTTAAAATAATCCTACAACATGGAGATACAGTAAAAGCATAATGTAGGGTGAAACAAAGCAAGATAAAAGGATACTTACATAAAAATAAATAAATAAATAGAACATACAAAAGTAACGTTGTGCAGTCACATACACACGCATTTAGATGTACTAGAAAGCCACACACTCATTATAGTGATTGTCTCTGAAAAATTGGTGAGGGTGGAAGCGGTAACAGTGGTTAAAGGAGACTTCTGCTCAATGTCATGTTTCATATCTTTAATGAACAGAATATGAAAATGTGACAGGTTCTTTATAGTTAACTCTTGACAGTGAGAAAATCGGTATTTTTTAATTGTTCTATTACAGTTGTCCCAACTTTCCTCCATTGCTCGCCTCTGCTCTACCCATCCCCCACTCGCAAAGTCAATCCCCACTGTGTTTATTTTTATTTCACCTTCCTGTAAATTTTAAATGTACAAATTTATTGTTAACAATAAAAGTAAAGTTGCTCAAAGTCTGATAATTTAGCAGCAATTTTCAGGAGCTTGGAGTAGTGATGGACAGAAGACACTGAGTCATGGGTAGACTCAAGCTGAGTATGACTTCGTATGATCTCCTTCTCAAGCTGTGGAGGGAGGAATTTCAGTGTCTTGTGTACCCTAAAAACTGTAGAAGCCAACCTGTTATACGTCTAGATGTATATACTACAAAACTAGTATACTGAGATGTGTACTGTAAACCTCCAAAGAGAACCATAGCTAAAGGGATAAGAAGCCATTTGCACAGTGAAGGAAATCATCAAGAAATAAAAAGACAACTCACATAATGGGAGAACATATTCACCAATACATCTGATATGGGATTAATATCCAAAATTGATAAAGAATTTATAATAATCAACACAAAAAAAACAAACAACCCAATTAAAAAATGGGCAAAGAGCCTGAATGGCCACTTCTCCAAAGAGCACATATAGATGGACAGTAGACATATGAAAAAATGCTCAGTGTCACTAATCATCAGAGAGATGCAAGTTAAAACCACTCTGAGATATCATCTTGCACCTGTCAGAATGGCTATCATCAATAAATCAACAAACAAGTGCTGGCAAGGATATGGAGAAACAGGAACACTTGCACTGTTGGTGGGAATGCAGACTGGTACAACCACTGTGGAAAGCAGTATGGAGACACCTCAGAAAATGAAAAGTGGATCTGCCTTTTGACCCAGTGATCCCACTTTCAGTAATAATCCAAAAGTACCCAAAACACTAACTTGAAAGAACATAAGCATCCTTATGTCCATTGCAGCATTATTTACAGTAGCCAAGATATGGAAGCAGCCCAACTGTCCATCAGTGTATGAGTGGATAAAACAACTACAGGACATTTACACGGTGGAATACTACTCAGCTATAAAAAATAAAATTTTACCCTTTTGCAACATATAGATGAACCTGGAGAAGACTATGCTAAGTGAAATAAGCCAGTCAGGAAAGACAAATACCATATGGCTTCATTCATATGTGGAATCTAATTAACAAACTGAACTAACAAGGAAAATGGGGACAGACTCATAAAGGGAGAGCAGGATGACAGCTGGTTGTGGGGGGCAGGTAGTGGGTGAAGAAATTGAGCAAAAAAGAAAAAGGATTCCTGGACATGATGAACAGTGTAGTGATTGCTGGGGGGAGGGGAGTATAAGGGGACTAAATGGTAACAGAAAAAATACAAGATTTTAAAAAAATCAGTAGCATGGGATGGAAGTACTCATACAATTTATATACTTTCACAGGGCTCTTTGGAAGAAATGCTAAAGGAAAAAGCAATGGCTACCATTTTTTTTCAGGCTATTTTTATAGTATTAGCCAATAGTGGTTGTGGACAAAGAAATTAGTGAACCCAAGTTAGAGAAAAGAAGGAAGATGGGAAGAGAAACTATGAAACTACAAGTAGTAAATAGAGGGGAAATAAATAAATAGAGGGAAAAAATCTTTCTTAAATAGTCATAACATTTTAGAACTTTCCTTTTAAAGTTTAAAAATCTATGTCATATATTATTTATGCAGTTATCATCTGCAAATTGAAAAAATAAATAATTGCAAAAAGCTATTTTGAATTAGGTAATATTTTAAAATAAATTTTATTTAATTACTAATTCAAGAATATCTTTACATACTTGCAAAGTAGTAGCATACAGGAGAGATTAGATAGATAGATAGATAGATAGATAGATAGATAGATAGATAGATAGATAGATGCCGTATGTTTCAGACTATAAGATGCACTTTTTACCATGTTTTTTGCTTCAAATTTTTTTTCCTATTTTCCTCCTCTAAAACCTAGGTGTGTCTTATGGTGCAGACCCCAGACACACCTAGGTTTTAGAGGAGGAAAATAGGGGGAAATTTTTTGAAGCAAAAAATGTGGTTTAAAAAAGTGTGCTTATAGTCTGAAAAATATGGTCGATAAGGTAGATGCATAAGTATAGATATATGGCATTATTCATTTGGTTAAGGGCAATATATGAAGTACTTTTGATTCTGCAGATCTTTTATAATAATTTTGTAGACCCTTCACCCCTTTCCATCTAGTTGTAGCAATGGTCATCTAAAGAGAACATTTGCATTTTTACATTTTTCAGTTACAGTTGACATTCAACATTATTTTACATTAGTTTCAGATGTACAGCATAGTGGCTAGACAATTATGTCATTTACAAAGTGGTTCCCCAACAATTCTAGTACCCACCTGGCACCACACATAGTTATTACAATATTATCTACTACATCCCCTATGTTGTACTTTACATACCTGTGACCATTTTGTAACTACCAATTTATACTCCTTAATCCCTTCCTTTAGAGAGTAGTTTTGGGTTTTGGAGAAAAATGATTAGAACAAACAGAAAACCAATAACCACAGCATGAGTTCCGTCAAGTCTTCCATGGATTCAGAAGTGGGTTAAGAAAGCCTATTTGCCAAATGCTAAGTGACAGAGCAAGGACTCCGTTAATCTGTTTGGTTCCAAAGCTTGCGTTCCTTCCACTAAACACAGGACATTGCTTGTTGAACACTGCATCCTGTACACAATTCTAGAATGAGTAAAACAAAGTGGCAGCCAAACTCAACACAAGCCCTAAAGTGAAGGATTACACTTGAGATGAATTGGTTGATGAACTATAATGGTCGAGGGTTATTTTTCATTATTCCAAATGAGATACTTCCAGGTACTGTACACATGAGCGAATAAACCCGGCACATTGCAGGAGGCAGCCCGGCAGTGTGGGTGGACCACAGCTGAGTGGGCAGCGCTCACAGCTCTTTCACTGCCTCTGGTCAGTGGGCATCTCGTTCATGGACCCTGAGACCACCTGTGAATACACCTTGCCATTTTGCCAGCTTTAATGAACAGAAAATGAGGGCAGATCTGGATCAAACATACAAGCAGGTGAGTGAAGAAAGGAATCAAATACCCTGGTGCTCAAACTCCTGGTATTCCTGACCAGGGACATAAGCAGCTAAGCAATGAAAGCAGAATTTTTATTCATATTTTCAGGACCAAAATGCTGGCCCAAATCTCATTTGGAGTGTGCTTCTGTGCAGCCCTGCATTTATACTGAAATGTAAACACCGTGAGGCAGAAGCTGATTCATCACACCCTCACTACTGTCTCCCCAGCAGCTAGAACAGCACCTCGTAAGTAGAGGCCCTCATAAATTTTGTTGAATTAATGTATGCTAGCGGCTGTGGGGGTATTATTTTTTCCTGTTAGTATAAATTATAAATATAATTCACTTGGAATAATGATACTTTCAAGCAGAAGACCACGATTCATGTTAAGAACAGATCACCTTCCTATAATACATGAGAGCTTAAGCATACCACCATCACCCCAAGGTTAGTGGGGTTGCTGCGAGTCCTTCACCTCAGGTCACTGATGCACGCCATAGGTGATGCGCATCGCAGGTAGTGTATTTCATTTTCACCTATCTGATGTCATCCAAGCATCACAACAAATCTTTAAAGTGAATGTACTATTATTCCAACTTTACCAAAGAAACCAAATGGTCTGGTCAGGACTCCAAGTAAACAAAATGAAACTCATACAGGGAAAAGAAAAAAAGTTTGATTCCATATAATTTAAATGTCTACAACTGGACCCAGTTAAGTTCAGATGCAATGACTCAAAACATATGGTCAGAGCCCTCCTATGTGGGCTCTTCCCAGCTCTGTGGGTTGAAATTTATTCTCAGCTAAGCTCATACCTGGAAACTAAGTTAATATCACCCTAATAGCTTGTGATCCTGGAGAATGGCTGACTTACTCCTCTTTCCAGAAAGCTCCAGCAAAATTTCCAGATTGGCCCAGTTTGGGCCATGTGTCCCTCCCAGACTAATCACCATGGCCATTAGGGCTGAGAGTTTGGACTGCCCAACCTGAGTCATATTAGGGAGGAAGTAAGGTATCGACAACCTTGTCAGGTGGAGAACGGTAAGTCCTAAAAGAATATTGCTGAACAGACTGAATGTGATACATCTCCAAAATACTAAAGCTCATAAAAACTACATTCCCTGAACAAAATTCCATACCCACTAAGAGGCTGAGCACTTGTGTGCATAACACATAAATATTTACCAACTAAATAAAGCTGAGCCTGTGTTCTAGCTCCCAAACCCATGCCCTTTTCACAACACTTGGAGCCACCTACTGAGCAAACTACTGAACTGCCTCAAAATTCTCAAAGGGAATAGGGTTCACCGTGAGGACTGACATTTGAAACATACAATGGTAATTCAGAGAACATAAAATGGTAATTCATAGAAGAATAACAGGACATGAGACTTCCCTATTGCCGAGGGCTTTCTATTACTCTTGGATGTAAGGGTTTACTAATTGATCTTGCTAATACTTTGAAAATGAAGCATTTTCAGTGCACTCAGCCCACCAACATCAGAGGTAGTTCGGCTCAATAAGAATGATAGAATATACTCCCTTAGGAGAGGAGGAACAGCACCATTATGCTGCTGCTATTGCTGCCTCGGCTTTCATCTATTGTGCCTCACGTCCCCTCTTTTTCTCAGATTCTATCAATAAGAATGCTTTATTTGAATTAGTGAGAAAATGAGTGGCCAGTGTCTGAAACATGTTTTCAAAAGCTGTTTTATCTTTTAAAAATCAAAATGATTTTTATTTTTCCTTCAAAGTGAACAAGAGACAAATCTGAAAAGTATCAAGCATGAAGGGAGACATTTGCATTTAGGCTCCGACACCGAGGTATTTTTCTGGTGTCAACAAACGGAAAGCTTTATTTTAAAAGTTGCCAGATTCCGCCTAAGGTTCATTATTCCATTGTGTTCCACTGCAGAATGAAAAGAACAGATACTCTTTCTTTATAATCTAGGGCTCCTGGGGAAAGATTGAGACATCTTGTCTGGCTTTGAGGTAAATGTGTGACTTTCATTAACATTAGCGGCTGTGCTTTGCACTGAAAGAACACTCCGTGTTTTTAAATGCTTGAGTGATGATTCACACAAGCTGGAAAAAGCCTTTTTGTCTTACGCCCACTGTTGCAGCACTAGGATTACGAATCACAGGAGGCTGTCCTTTTAAGACAGTTCATCCATCCACAGTCGCTTCAGAATGCTTGAGCAGAAAAAGATGTCATGGCAAAGCGATGTGATGTGCCAGGCCTAGCTCGTCACTCCAACATTAAGGGAGAAGGCTTTCAGGCAACACTCTTGTGAGGCCATTTAAAAAAGAAAGACTAAACTAATCAGAAAGACTAAGCTTCTTGGGACTGTATATTTCCTCTGGTAGGTTTCAAGGAAGAGAAAAATAACAGCGTTGCTCCTGCGTTTGCACAGGTTGAAGAAAACCCAATGAAATATGTGGAAACAACAACTAAAGCTATTTTTTAATCCTGCATTTACCACATAAACAGAGTGACACTATTCTTTTTTTATGTTCACTCCTAAGAAAAATATATAACTTTATAACCTTTTAAGCAAAATAATTATAGACTAGAAAGAGATATGAGTGGTTTTTAAAACAGCCCATAAATCATAAAAACCAGTCTTTCCAAGTAATGTTTGTGAGTTGCTAAAGAGATGAAGAGAAGAAGTGACTGAAATTCATTCTAAAGACAAATCCCCATCGAAACAAGAAACAGTGCAGTAGCTCCCATTAAATGAAAAATCACTCATGTGGCATAAAGTAGATAGAATGAATCAATCCTATAAAGGGAATACAAATAATCAAAGGAGTTCTGTTTAAAAACACAAAGAGCGTCAGAAGACCGTATGCCGACAAGATAAGGGATGGGCGAGGCCAGAGCACCCCCGTGGGTTTGCCAGCTCTCTCGGGCTTGCTCTGAGTCTCCAGAGACTGAACACCTCTCCGCCTGTGGACCTCCCTCAACAAACAGCTGATGCCCTGAGCTCTCCATGGGCCAGCAGAGGGACGTCCAGCACCCACCTTCTCAACTTTGCCTTGTAGATGCCCATCTCCAAAGTCCCTTTAGGTTGTCCTATACTGCATGGATCTGGAGAAAACAGAGACCTACGAGCTTACAGGATTCTGAGGAGGAGCCGAGGGCCCTGGGTGTGTCACAGCTGACCCACGCATCCTCTTAAAGAACACTTTCAGAAAATAAAACAAGATCAAAAGCTAATAGGACAACCACATGTTCATTAGTTTTTACCAAGAAAACACACCTATCCTGAGTGTATGACCCCACACAAGTGTGTTGTCAACAAGTTGAAAAGAAAAAGGGTGATATGGCTTTAGGATAATATTAAAAGGTGAGAAGCTGCTGGATGTTTTCCAGATTGCAAATATTTTTACCGTGAATTCAGCAGTGATTGCTAAGAAAAGATGGGGTAAAATGCACACACAGACAGAGGTTTTATTTTTACATTTCCAAAAAGATAACTAAATTTGTAATTAGTTGGTACTGAGATTTGTTTGTGTTTGCTGGTAAATTCAGAATCTTTGATCTCATTGAGAAATCTGTCAGGCATCAAAGGCCTATGGAGGAATGCTATGCTGTCAAAGAGATTGAAAACACAGTCCTTACCTCTAAGGTGTTTAAATGCTACCTGGGAGGACTGCCCACAAGCACAATAAAGATTTTTAAGGACTATGTATAAGTAAGACTTTTAAAGGGAGAGAGATCACTAAGTTATACTTCTTGGAGCCTAAGGAGCAATGTAAAAAATTTGCAGATGACCCCCCCCCAAAAAGTAAATGGAAGGGCAGCAGCTTACCTTGCATCTGGACTTTTGGAGGGAAGAAGAGCTTGGGATGAGGTGGAGCCTCAGACACCCGCTCTCAAGCCAGGAGGTAGCCATCCTACCTGTCTGCGTTTTGGCCCCAGTCTCTCTCCACCTGCGGGTACTTCTGGGTGAAAGGCTTGTCCCCCCACCCATTCTAATCCAGCAGGAATAACATGGAGGCTAATCTCCAAAAAACATCAGCCCATGTTTAAAACTCTTCTGCACCCTGTTGTTGTCTCTGGTTAAGGGAAGGGGCTGCAGGAGTTCCAGGCAAAACAGCGGAGCAGGAACATGCTATTCTCTGCCCCTCCCATGACCACATCAAAATTACAACTGAATTACTGAACAGCCAACCTGGAGAACCATCTGAAGACTAGCCGCACAGAACTCCTATAGCTGAGAATGTAAAGAGGGAGCCATGTGGAGACTGGTAGGAGGGCTGGTCCCACACTCACCTGTGGCGGTTCAGAACCAAGAGAGACATCTCAGCTGCGGAGGGAGGAGTCTCAGCCCCTACTGGGCTCCTCCCCCCACCTGCCACCCCTCCCACAGCACCAGTGCCTGGAAGAAGAGTCCTCTCAACACCTGGCTGTAAAAAGCAGTGGGGATGCCCTCCAGGTGAAACAGATAGTGGCTGGAAACCCAGGCATCCTCTTAAAGGGTGTGCACACAGACTCAGTCACTCACAAATACTCACCCTAAGCGCCAGAGACAGGACAGCAGCTTGAAGGAGGCCAGAGCCAAAGGAGAGAAACTGCTCTATGTGGCTTCAGGGCCAGGGCTGGAGGGACAGCCACCATTTTTCCAGTGTTGAGCCCTTCCCCTATGCAGCCTGCAGGTGCAGGCAGGTCCAGGCAGGAGCCAAATCTGAATCTGCATTGACCAGGTGAATGAGCACTGCCCGCCCCACCCTGGTGACTCCCTGGGAGGGAAATGGCTGTGTGTTCTTCACCCTTCAATATCTCCACATCCATAGCAGTGCCTCCTACTTGAGTGCTCAGTAATTAACTTGCATAATGGATCCATTCTTTCCTATAAACAAAGGTCAAATTTCATATTTTAGCTCTCAAAGTATTCCATCTGATTCCTTTGCCCTGCCTTTTATCTTAACGTATCTCCACTTTTTCATACATATTTAGATTCAGCTAAAATGTCAGTTCAACCATGTATCAGAGCACCTGTTTCACCCTCCTCACACCTGTTCCCCTGCTGGTCTGCACACCGGGAGGATCCCTTCTCCTCACCCACCTGTCCAACTTTCCGCTCTAACTTTCAAGTCTTATGCTCACCTTCTATATGAAACATTTCTTGCTGAGCTCAGGATGTTTTTTATCTTCTTTGACCACATAATTTGTGCCACCCATATAGGTTGTAGAAGATGCTCTGAATTATATTGAGATTTCCTTACCACCAGCATACGAACTGACACAGAGTAAGAACTCAATAAGCATTTGTTGAATACACAATGACACACCCTGTCCCCCTCACTGCCAAGGGGGAAATGTCAGACATTAGTAATGATATTTAATTAGCAGCAATAGAGAAGGAAGAAGAGAAACAAAGTCAGAGGCAGGAGCTTCATTACTGCACTTGGCTTTGCCCACCTTTCCCAGGCCACCTTCAGACATCCTCTGCATACCCCTTCTGCTGTCCACCAGCCACCGCATTTGTGGCTACAGATATCCACTCACCAAAACACAGCATCTCCATCGGGACACGCATTGTGTGACAGACCACTGCAGACTATCAGACAAGCATTACGTAAAATCATCATAATGGGCGTTTGCAACTCCAGCAACACAGAAACCTGATTTTAATTCTATTTTCTGCTTCAGAGTGAGGCTGGCTGTCATCCCAGGAGGCATCTCAGTGGGCAGCAGCACCTATCCCCCCAGGGACTTAGGGACCCCTGTCAGCTGGACTGCTCTCCAGAATTCTCCACCCCTCCAGAAATAGACAATGCATCGATCAGGCACATCCACGAGAACACTTTGCTTCAGGAATAATTCCATAATACTGCAGGAGACATTTGTTAAGTATTTCTGATGACTGGAAGTTGAAACACATGTATCACTACATAAGCTTCACTGGTTCAGATTAGAAATTTCACATGTAAATAAATGAAATGTGTATGTTGAAAAAAATTTATCAATACTGATTCAGTAAATAGGAGTTTTGTGTTATAAATTTGTAAAAGAGTAAAATAAAGTGGTGGTTCAACCAGGTAGGATTAATTAGGGATGTGGGGGACAGAATTAAAGGGACTACTGTTGACGCACACTTATACTCTGGCTCACTGCCCACACTCTGACATCCTGTCCAAGAAGGGACTTGTCCATTGTGTAAATGACGAGTGTTCTAGTCCCAGAGTGACCCTCAAGTCTGTCTGTCACCTAATTCTGTGCTCAGTACATCCCTGCAAAGAGTCCTGCCCGTGTCCTATCAATGAAATTCAATAATTCAGTAACTGCTGATTTTTAGAACCTTGTCTAAAATCTACTTAAAACAAAGCTATTAAAATTTTAATGTACTAGAACTAGATCAAATTCAGTAGCTTATGATTCCCATGAATCAAATGACCATCGAGTTTATCTGCTTCTGAGTAGCTTGCTAGAGTGTTCTCCAGGAGAAAGTTGAAAAGTTCTTGTTAGTGTTATATATAGTGTTCTGGATGGCTGAAGGCCACTGAAAATCCACCTCTGTGTACACACCAAAATACAGTAAATAGTCCACCCATTTGCATTTGTTTGCCTTTGGTGCTATAACGCTATGAAACAGTCTACTTTATCAATGGAGATGGGCAATCGAAGAACTTACTTTTCAATCACCCCTCTGGCCCTAAGAGATGCCTCAGTAATGTGGGCAATGAACAGTCCACACACGAGGTCCAAATGCTCACTCTCCATTAGAAGCAAAAGTGATAAATGTTTAAGAAAAAACAAAGCAAAAAATGTTGATATTTGGTAGCCATAGGAAGTTCTCCAGACACCAACAATTCCATTTACTTGTACAGTGTTTTCAACTCTTTCTTATCTAAGTGGCTGATAGTTTTCAAGCCACTTGAAAACTAAACATTCTTTCAATTTCCGTTTGAGATAAGAAAGGGTCAGAGTGCGTAACCTAATAATTACCTAGCACACATAAAACTGGAAATGAATTGATTAAATAATTACACCCCGAGTTACCCAGATTTCGTGTTACTGCATAGGAGGCCTGGTATGTTGTGCAGGATTGTGGGACTTTTTTCCAGTCATACTCCAAGCAAAAACTGGCCTTTTATAAGCAGAATGGCAATAAGTGTGACAATATCATTACATTCTGGAGAATGCTGATGTCACTGGAGAGAGAGAAGTTTCTTTAGAGGACACTGCTGCAGCCTACCGGACAGAGAAAAGCAGAGAGCTGTGACTTCATGCTGCCATTTTTATAAACAAGCCAGTGTGGCCACCATCACTGCACAGAACCCTAGGGATGGAGGGGAGGCTTCTGAAGGAATCCACTGAAAAAGTCTTAAGACTCCCAGACTTCACTTAGAGCAGGTACATCAGCTGAAAACTAAGGATCAGTACTGAGGGGAAAAGCTTGGCTTGGAAGAGAACAATCAGCAACTCAAGGGAAGGATCCAGAGAGAACCACATTTGTTCACTTTCCCACAATGCATCAGGACTAGTAACACTTAGTGAAGAGGAACTGTAGGTTTGTACCTGAACCCACTGTTTCTTCTTCATAATCTGCTGTAAGTAATGGGCATGACCCCTTTTATCAGCTTGGGCATCAACAATGGTCACATTGCTCTTATTTGTTTAATGAGGCACTTGTCCCTCCACATATCCTCATTATCAGGAAGTTGAAGAACCATCTTGGTCTCTCTTCCCGAAGCTCTCCAAGCACCTGGCATTTTCAACGGGAGCCAGTCTAGTCACTGCAGCATTATTGCCCCCCAGTGCCCTCAGGGTGCTCATGTTTGGCTTGTGATCCAAAGCTATGATGTGTAAGGAGATCCTGACAAGATTCCAGCCTCAGCCCCCAGAATGCTGGAACCAGTCCTAACCCATAGCCCTTAGGCTTTAGCATTCATCGTGTGTCTCAGAATCAGCCTGACCCTCCACATGCGGTGCATTGCATTGACTGGGTTTTGGGGAACCCTTCCCAAGCAGTGAACTCACACAGGTTTCCGAACTTCAAAACTCATACAAAATTCTTGGCTCCCTCACTCCCATTAGGACTCTATCTCCTTACAGAAACAGCTTCAGCTCCCCAGAGTTCTTATCCAGGAGAAGTCCCCTTTGTCAAAGTCAAAACTCATCCCTGTACCCTTCATCCAAGCAAGGAGTGCCTAGTTGCCTATATTTGCATCTCTAAGAGGGAAGTTGTAGCCTAAGTATAGAAGGGGCAGGCATAGTTAACTTTTTAAAGTATTTGTGTACACCAACACACAACAGCATACCAAATTCAACATGGTTAGCATATTTACTCCTCATTTCAGAGTATGGCTTCACACAACTTCACAAATTATTTCATCATCTTCAAGTATTTCGATATTCAGGCACCTACTTGAAGTTGTTCCTTCCTAAGGAATAAAGCTACTTTTGGTACCTACTTTGTGAAAAGGAAAAAAAAAAAAAGGATGAGAAACACCTGAGGAGATTCTGCCTAGAGGAGTGATACTCCTGTCCCTGAACTTGAGCATGTGCTAAGTTAGTCATATCCTGCAGAGAGAGGTCCCTGGCTGTTTGCATAGAGAGCTTATGGTGAAGCCAAAGGCCACAGGAGTGAAAAAAAGGAAAACAGAGTGAGAAAGAAGCCAGGGGACTGAATTGGGCAATCCTGACCCAGCAGCCTGGAGCTCTTGGCCACTGGCAGTGAGAAGTCCCTCCTTTACCCATCAACTCATGGACCTGCCAGTTATCACAAAGGGAATGCAGAACCATGAGGATGGTCTATTCCATTTTCATGACAGAGCTAATCAATCCATGTCACAAGGTGAAGCAACAAAAGCACGAGACAGTTCTAGTTCTTTAGTCTTTATATCTTTCTCGGTGTCATGAGAGATTTTAATGTTTGCTCTTTTGTCATATCGTTATTAGAGTTTGGTAAAACCCACTTCTCAGTTCTGAATGAAGAAACAAAAGCTATGATTGGATGTCATCACTGTCAATCATCTTGGATACGAAATGAGATCTGGGGAGATCAGTGTAGCCCTGGGGTACTGGAAGGCTGAACACAGATGTCCATTGCAATGTGTCCAGGAAGAGTAGGGAATGGATTGGCAAGCAGAGGTCATCGGGCAGCCTACCCACTCAATGCTCATCAACAACACAAGGGCAGGGATGGCTCCTGCCCCTTCGTCACTATCGCTGTCCCCCAGCACAGTGCCTGGAACTGTTTTAAGTGCTCGACAAACAGTTGCTGAATGAGTGAATAAATACTTTTATAAAATATGAGTGTATGGTAAAAGGAACTTTCTAATGATTTAGACATCCCTATCAATGATGGAATAATAACAGCACTTATTCAGATATTCCCATGAGTGCTCAAATAATGAAAACAAACACCTCAAGATTTGAGTATTGAGATTAAAGTTGAAGAAACTGAGGCTCAATGAGATTAAATACATTGACCAAGGCCACACATTGCTGGCAACTCTCAGATCCAGGATTCAAATCGAGGAGTCTGGCTTCCATCTATGCCTTGACCCTCTATAATGCCCACCATCTGGCCACATGACATGATGTGAGCCCAGGAGTCTACTGCCTGGGGTTAATCACAAAACTTTGCCCAGAGACTAAAGTTATGAATCATCTCTCAAGGGTGTCCAACTTTTCAGCATCTCTGGGAGATGGAGAGGAAGAGAAAAAGTTGTCTTGGGTCACGCATTAAATACACAAACACTAACGAAAACTAATGAGCAAAATAAAGGTTTTAAATAAACTTACAGTTTTGTGTTGGGCCACATTCATAGCCATCCTGGGCCACATGTGGCCTGCAGGCCGCAGGTTGGACACCCCTGAAAGGTATTGCCCTGTATCAACTACAGCCATTGCTCCACTACAGGCCTGGCTTCATTGACATTCTCTGCTCCTTCTGTGCTTCTGTGCTTTTCAGGGCTTCTTTCATTTCTGCACTTACAGTCACATTCTCTTATTACAGATCACTTGCTGCCTGGAGGCACTTCTGCCCTCCAGGTGGTTGTGTGGCGGCTCTCGTGTCTCGTTTCAGCTGGAAGAGATGTGCCATAGGTTCCCACTGTTTATTTTTCCTGACTGTAAGGAGATGGTGGAAACTAATGCCACTGGGAAAGTTTGTTTTGTTAAGAGTATTGTGCAACCCTTTGAAATATCTTAATGAAATTCAGAATAAAAACAATTCTTGGCTGAATGCATAGGTTTGACCGCATATAATATTGGACACATTTTTTCATTCTGGTCCCAAAAAGGAAAGATGATTTCCTTTAGCTGATCAGATGACAGAATTAAGAAATACCAGAAATCAATAATGTCATTCTAATGGGCCTGTTTTTAAAAGGTAATTTGGAAAAAAAAAAGAAGGAAAAAGTTTCTTCTGTCTTAAATGCTTAAAATAATAGAGTGCTTTTGATAATTAAAATATATTTAATACAGATACATGAGATGGTAAAAACACACACCAACTGTCAGTAATCCAGAAGTAAGGAAAGGCCTCCAAGGCTGGTACTGAAAGAGTGTCCTCTTGCCAAAGCTGTGCGAGTTAGCATGGCAGATCTTACGAACGCAAGGCCAGAGCCCAAGGGTCAGAGCCGCATTGAGAAGTAACGGCACAGTCAATACCCATAAAATGTTTTCAATACGTACTTTTGTGCAACGGCTGACAGTAATAATGGTCCTAAGGTGTGTGGGGTGGTCTGTTCCCTGGAGCTAATTGCCCACCTGCTACTTGCCTCTTACAACAGAGTACCACTCAGGACATTTTCTCACACTTTCATAAATGAGGAAATCACCTCTTTGGTGCTTTAGAAACATGAATTCCTCTTCTTGGGAAGATCAATATACCCACAAAAAGAACTGTATTCACATTTCCTTTCTGTGGATTTAGAAAATAAAAAAGTATAGAATTATAGGCTTTTCTTAGCTGGTCCCTGTTTTTCCCAAACTGCTTCACGTTTCTGGTCATGTGTGAAGGCTGGGCTTGCGCAGTGGGGCAGCTGCACAAAGGACCGGGGCCGCTCCCTTTCTGCAAACCCACTGTAAGAGTCTCCACTAGACTTGCAGATGAATTTTTTTAATTCAAATATATTTATTGAATATTTGGAACTATTTCACATAAATATAATTTCTCAATATGAGTAGAAAAAAGGGGAAGGGAACCATGTCTGTTATAGGGATTTTTATATTAAGATTATTTCATTCAAATGAGATTTGCTCCAAAAAATATTTGCAAGGAAATTTATTTAATATGACTGAAAATTGCAAGGGGTCAATTTTCATTCCAGTCTTGTGCTATAATAATACTGTCGATTTCCATTATGCCATAAAGAAGCATCTTGATGTTATAAAAGATAAAATGTTTTTTTGTGCAATGTATAACTTTGATCTGCATTTTATAAAAAAATACCTTTGGGCCAGATTCTAATATAATTTCACAGGAAAATTCCTATTGAGGCTGTCTGATTCCAATATAATTTGAAAGCAATTAAAGTTTAACAAAGGAATTGTGCAGTAGAGTTATCCTGGAAATGAATCAGGCCCAAAGGAAATAAAACAAGCACGTTCGGGTCTTTGGAACAGCTCTGAGAAAGTTCTTAAGTTCTACCCACTCACTAAAACTCCAGTGTTCCAGTTGGGGAGTAAAAGTATTACAAGGCAGCAGTTAATGCAGTATCGCCTAAGTTTCAGAAATTGAAAAGTTTCTTAAAACTCAATAGCATCATTTCCGAATGGATATTCCTGTACAACTCAAAGTATAAAACTTCTAGTATGCCTTATTAAAATGCAATCTAAGTCTGATATGACACGCACTTTCCAATTTAAAGTCCTTTCTTCTGTATTGTTTCTATCTTTCTTTAAAAACGCCTGTAGGGTCTCACCACCTCATTATCTCAGTGAGAGCCAGTTAAGAGTTTCATACCAGGAGTAGTGCAGGAAACAACTCTAAACAAAGGAAAGAAACATAGTAAAAAAGGAAAGAATGTTTCCTGTGTACGGATCTTTAAGGGCTACATTACATTATCAGTGTATAATGCCTCTTCTTTTTCATTATTCTCTATACTATGACCCAAGATAATATTCTGTAATAAATTAATAGAGGTTGCTCTAGTCGATATTTGCTCTATTAATATTTTCCCATAGGAGTGGGTAGATGCTAAGGAAAATGAACTTTTCTGGATGTCTATTTGAGCACTTGCCATCTTGGAGTTTAGTTAACAGAGTTAAGATCTGAAAAGCATTAATCAGCACATATTAATTAATTGTTTTAATTAATGAGAGAAATAAAATGATGAAATTGGAGTGCAAAGTTACTCAATAAGTTAATGACTGATATGTCAACTTCATTTTCATTATAAGAAACTTTAAATTATAAAATAGCATGAGTCTACCCTTAATTAAAATGTTGATATTTGAAACAAATTTTTGAAAAATGTGCTTATCCAAGTGAAAATTCCAAAAGAGAACTGATAGCCTGAAATTTTGAGTGACGTTCTCCGTACATGATAAAATTACACCCAGAATGGCACCTCAAAGGGTCCCACAGACCTGCTGCCCCCAGCAAAACAACCATAACCTGTGAAATAAAAAGAAATATAAAGTGTCTGGAAATTCTCCTAAGGACATACAGGAAGTGGAGAAACAATTACTGAAGAAAATCTTCTGAATTTCAGTAAGAATAGTGTATTCAGATTTTGAGCCTGAAACCCAACCTTCCCCTCCCCTCCCCCAGCTTGGCATGATTAAATCTCCACTCTAGGTGGGTATGGCCAAGAAAATGGGGCTTCTTTCCCCCTAAACCCCCAATCGAGGAATATTAAAAAGGCTACAGAAGCTAAATCCTGGGGACGGATAAGATGTCAAGGGCCTCTCCTTCCGCCCAGCCCCACTCACAGAGCAGAGGTTCTGCTGAGCGCACATGGAGTGCTCTCCCAGATAAACCATATGCTTGGCCATAAACAAGACTCAACAGATTGAAAGGGATTGAAACCATGCAAAGTATGCCCACTGACCACAATGCAGGGAAACTCTACATCAATAACAGAAATCTGGGAATTCATAAATATGTGGAAATTAAGCGACACATGCCTAAAGAACCATTGGGTCGAAGAAGACCTTGTCTTCCTTGTCTCTAACAAGGCAAGTTAGAAAATATTTTGAGTTGAATGAAAACAAGAATATAGCATGCCAAAATTTATAGGATGCAGCTAAAGCAATGCTTAGAGAAAAATTCGTAACAGTAAATGGCTGTATTAAAAATGATCTCAAATCAAAAGCCTAATCTCTCACCTTTGGATACTTGAAAAAGGACAAACTAACCCCAAGCAAGCGAAGGAAGGAAAAAGAGTAAAAAAGGTTAAAGCAGAACTTAACTGAAATAGAGAATAGAAACACAATAGAGAAAACCAACAAAGTCAGATGTTGGTTCTCTGAAAGGACACACAATATTGGCAAGCTTTCAGCTAAACTTACCAACGAAAAGATAGAAGACAAATCATCATAACTGACAATGCTGCTTAGAACAATACACCTTTACACACCATCAGGTACATTAATTACCATGAATCAGAGGTGATTTTAGCTGTGTAAGCGATGTGGGAAAGCATCTCCATTTGTCACCTTTTTCCCCTTTGTTGCGGTGGAGAGCAGGGCTGCACTAAGATGCTGTAGAGGGAAGCCATGTGGAGAGCATGCGCAGGATAATATGGTCAACACGTGCTTACCTGAAGGGTAACCCCACCCTCTCAGAGCATGCGCAGTAGAGCAACATAAACCACACGTGCTTATCAAAGTTGCACAAAACAATATTCGTTCATCAGAAGCTGATACAACATTGCCTCATACTAGAGTATACAAGCAGAGGACTTCAGACCTGGACGACACATCCAGTGAGCGAATCACCTTGAGACGTCCTGCATGTTCTTCCTCGGAAGAGACAGCTCTCCACCAGAGTCCCGTCCCTTTGACTCCGTCTTTGAAGACGTGCACCACCCAGCTGCCTCCCAGATCAGACCTTATCTGGACTCTTGGGACTCGGGTTCATTATCCCCCAGTTCTCTCATGTGATATTGTTACTGATTATTTCTGTCATTGCTCTTGATTGATTGTTAGTGATTGGGATTGAACCCGCATCAATAAAAGCTGACTAAATAGCATAGTCACCTTTGTTGACTCATTGTTATGCCTTGGCCTGGTGTTGTCTGTAGGGCTGGTGGCCTCACAGGTAGCCACCGGACAACTCTGGTCCATGAGGCTGACTTATGGAAAAGACTATAGCATGAATATACATATGGTTAGAGTATCTCTCAGGACAGCTGGGTGAACAAAATCTATCCTAAGTTAAATTTCAAGACCTTTGAAAACCTGGCATTTATCCTTGACTCCCACCCACCCCCTGCCACACACACAAGACACTCCTACTTTAGGAAGCTCCTTCCCCCATTTCGGGGTCTGTTACAAACCTTTAACTTTTCTTTCCCAGGCCACCATCAAAACAGAACAGATTTGATATCAGTTATTTGCACTTTTGCTAATTGACAGATCACATTTTTAAATTCATTCCTACAAAAGCATCACTACAAACAGCATTCATAGTCTGACTCTGAGGTACCTAACTACAGAAAGAAGGGGTTTTCTCCATATTAAAGAATATTAAGCTTCCACAGATCATACCAGTGGATACCAGACACTTAACCAAGTAGTTCATTTCAGTCTTTCACTCAGAAAATATACAACAAATAAATGTGATTCCTCAATTTAAAAAATATATATATATACATGTATACACATTGGAGAGGCAAAAGGGATATATGGGAAACTCGATATGACCTTGAAAGTCATGTGAATTCATTTTTCTTATGTTTATTTTGTATTTTTAAGGGACAGATGGTTGGGGACTACAGGATGCATCAGAAGTTGGGTCCAGGAACAGCCCCTGGCTGCTCAGGAGCAGAGAAGCCAGGTGCCTGTGAGCCATTTGGGTCCAGGGCCGGAACAGGGGGTCAGCCCAAGGAGTGGGGCAGCACCGTTTGGCCTCTCCTTCACGAAAAGCTTCAGAGCTTGTCTTTTGACGTGGATTGCAAATGAGGCTACACCCGCAGTTGGTGTTAAATGAGTGGTTTATCAGTTTTGTGTGTCAGATATAAATGTTTACATACACCACAGTTTTTGTAACATCGCTTTGTCATTTCTTCATGTCTGTATACCTACAAGGAAGAGTGGAAGGAAGAATGCAGGGCTTGCCTCTGCCTCTCGGAGCTCTGCCTGACGCTGCCCTGATGTGGTCCAGGCAACCAGGGACCTGGTCCTTCACAAAACTCTGCTTTCCCTCACTCTGCCACAGCCCTTGCGCTTTCCCTCCCTGCCCCGGGCTCCACCGGGACCTGCCACACACTTCTGATTTCAAGGACACTTGTTGTGATTTTTATCCGAATTTAATGTTGTCATTATTGCAACCTCTACCCAACACCTCCAAAATCTCTCAGCACATGCCTCTTCCACCTTTATTATTTCTGTTGTAACTTAGCTATGTGGCATCACACAAATCCCTCAAAATCGGGACTATGTTATTGAAGTTATTAGTTTTACAACAATAATTATAACAACAAATATTTATTAAGTACTTGTTTTGCACCAGGCACTCTACCGTTTTACATGAATTATCTCATTCTGTCACACTTAACTATACATAAGCATATGCTTGAATTTGTCAGTAGCACTTAAAATTAATTAAAATAAAGATATTATTGGTCATCTTGGAAAGAAACATCTCAATATACTGAAGACATGAAATCCACAGAATAAAATATTTTGAAGTCTTACAAAATGTACAATACTAAATTATTACAGGGATGCTACTAAATTTATGTTGCTGTCATGTCCTAGAAACCACAGCCTCTAATATATCAAATAAATGGTTAGATTCATATCTTCAAATAAATCCTTTTACTAAGAAAGTAATATATAAAGTGAGTATTATGTTTTTGCATTAACTTCCCAACTGTTTTCCATAATAACAAACCAGCCTGGCATCAATTGTGGTATGGGGCTGAAAAATAACAGGAGATATGATTTTTACCAATCCTTTACATTCCACTTTGAAGCTGTACGCTGTTCTTGATCAAAACTCTTATTTTATTATCAGGAATTACATTATTCTCTGAAGGAGTGAATTTTCTGTTGGAGACAGGAAATGAAGGACTGCTAATGCTGGAAATGTATTTTTCCTGTCTCGACATTACTACATGATATATAGTCATATTAATAACAACTCTGAAAACTAGTTTCATTTCTTCTACATGTAAGCAATAAACAGTATGTGCAAAAATATGAATACTACCAGCAGTGATGTGGATATATAATACGGGGTTTCTCCTGAATGTACCGCCATTTCTAATATTTCATTAGAGCATTGTACAGGCAACTGCCACAGATGTCCATCAGAGCTGGGTTAGATGAAGACGAACAATGCAGGCTTTCAGAAAAAAACGGAGCTGCAGCTCAAAAGTATCCATTTCTCATCCAAGGGCACTGTACGACCACTGTCTTCCTCCTTTATGCAAAAAAGAATGAGTCGATTATGTTACTGACATTCCTCCACAGCAGACTGAAATGTCTTTTTACAGTTCAATAAGAAATAGCAAAAACAAAAAGTTCATTAAAACATGGAGAAATTTCAAAATATCTTCATGCTCAAGTTTGTCACCTCTGCAAATGTTCTCCAGTTTACCATAATTCTAATTGGTATGGCAGAATCTATTTATGCAAAATTTCATAGCAACAGATATTTTACACCAAAATAAATAATGTGTGAACTGTTTTCTAAACAAAAATTTACATATGATGTTTAATAATAAAATAAAGCTTTCAGCTACCACCATTAATTTTATGTTTAATAATCACTGATAATAACAACTTGGGCACAAAGGCCACTTCTTCCTAGTCTCCAAATAACTTTACAATTCTATTAAAGAAATGGATAAATAACAAACAGAGAATAATACATGTGTAAAGAGTACTTTGTGAGATCATGAGTTGCCCATTGCGGAAAATGACATCTGCTTTTAGTTTAATAGCATCCCATCCCGTGTCCCGAGATGGGGGTGCTGA